>JAANDH010000422.1:1830-132156 GCA_011799765.1 Nymphaea thermarum
AAGCAGCTCACGAAGTGAGCACACCCACTCGAGACACTTTTTCTATTCACACACACTCAACTCACAACTCACAATTTTCACACATACCCTCACTGCCCTAACGTCCCTATTTATAGGGAGAAGAAGTCGGTGGATGAAGCTTCCACCGACCTCTACCTTTTTCTTTTTTAATTATTTTATTTTCTTTGTAATCATTACAACCACACCGTCTTACTCCACCGCCTTAATCCATCGACCTTGCAAATGGAGACTCAAACCGACTTAAGAAGGAAGAGGCTATGAGCCTCTTGATTCTTCAAGAGAGTCGGTGATGACTCTCTTCAACTAATGCTCCATAAATCTGATCTAATCTTTGGTGCAAGTTTCAGTGACACTTAATGATCAACTTAATGATCAACTGCGCAATTACAATGTTAAATACATCTTCAAGATTCTGTCGGCGCGGGCATGCATTGAAAGATTTCTCTAGAAAATCGTACAGTTATCCACACGGTACGATTGACGGTGAGAGGAACCAAATTTTTTTTTTTTTAATTTCCAATCAATGAGCAAGGACGTTGAAACACAAGAACTTTATGGCCGCGGAACGGATGCATTGAGTTGCAGCAAATTGTCTGCACACTTATTAGTTTGGCGATACTGGGGCCAAAGCTTTGTGATAATTTTCAGGAAAAAGGAAAGAGAATTAAAGAAGGGAAAAAAAATTAACAAGAGTTGGTGAGAGGTCGATGGGGAAGGCGACTGAGCAGATTGTTGTCCACATCCAAAATTTAAAGCTTGCAAGCGCCAGAAAGAGAAAGGAGGGGGAGGGAGATGCAAGTGACGGGAAAGACGAAAATGTTGGTGTGGGGGATGAATGTGGAGGGGAAGGGGGAAGCATCAGACTGTTGTGATCACGAGGACATGAAAGAAGACGGTGGAATGAAGCCTGTGGCTTGGTAGGTGGTCAACATCAAAACAAAACCAGCGAGGCGACGTCGCTTCTCTTCTGATTTCGGGCATGCATGGTGGGGCTAACAGCTAACGCCGTTCGGAAGAATCCACCGATCGATCGTTAGTCAAGAGAGGAGTAGCTAGCTTTACGGAGACAGTAGTATGTTTTTGGTTGCAGGCTTGCGGCCACCCGTGAAATAGACACCATTACTTGACCTCTCTCCCTCTCTTAATAGAAGAAGATGGGGATTGATGCATGCAGCTCATTTACCTGCTGGCCATGAGAAATGAACGGATTAACTGCACGGAAAGATAGCGTCACAAGTCCCGACGCAGTCGGAGCATGGCTGCCATTTGGCTGAGCAATGCCCAATATTAATTTCCTTTGTCAATGCGATCGACTTGAATATTATGAGCCAGATGCCATGGTTCTGCTATTAGTTGAACTAGAGTTCCTGATGGGCCGTGTCGTTATGATGAGCATTGATGGTGTACTGTTGCATCATATTTCAGTGAGCGATGCAAAGCTAATAAAGCAGTTTGCACATGGATGTGTCATTATACGTATAATTTTTTTTAATGAAAAGTGAAGGCTATTGCTATTTGGGATAAGGTCATGTCTCAATAGGGATGTGTATGAATGATCTTTGCAGGATGACACGAGAAATATGTGGTTATGAGGCGTGGTGTTTTACTTACTGCACTTTCAAGACGGCGTTACTAAGTAAATTGTTGTATTATTAGATTAGTTGCGCCTAAAACACATGTTCCAAGAATATTATATATTTTTTTCATTCTAGAAGTATGGCATGATTATGTCTTGCAATATGCATTATAAAAGTGTACGTTTTTCTGAGAACAGTTACTTCTAAGACACATGTGTAGCGAGAATATTATATATATTTTTATTGTAAAAATATGGCATGGTTGTTAACAAAACTGTTAAGGATGAATCCGTTGGAGAGAAAATCAGCAATCAAGATATAGATCAAATAAAAAAGGCAAACAAATCAGAAGAAAGGGAAAGACAGAAATTTGGGGATCATATGACGATTTCATCTAATCTAGGCAAGAACAACCTTGCCTACAATAAGACGCGATCTCTTCCCTATAAAAAGGGACTCGTTTCTCCTATTGTAATCATCTTCTCATTCAATAAATATTGTTCGAGTGCCTTCCGATCGTGGACGTAGGCTCAATCAGAGCTGAACCACGTTAATTGCTGTCTTCATCTTCCCCTCCTCTTCTGTTTTTCTTTATGGTATCAGAGCGCTGTTAAGAAGACGCTGCTTTCCAAAGGAGGGAAAGGAAGAGAAGCGGCTGCTGGATTCTCAAGAAGGCGTCAGTCATACGACAAGAGGTTGCTGCTTTAGACGTGTCGTTGGCGCTGCAACCCTCTCTGCCTTCGTCTGGCGTGATTGCAGAACCCACCGTTTGGACGGGAGGTTTCCAAAGAGGGGAAACAGAGGCAGAACATAGGAAGAAAGGAGGCGTCAGTCTTACGACAGCCCTCTCTGCCTTCGTCTCGCGTGATTGCAGGACTCACCGTCTGCTGCTGTGGAGATCGTTTTGAGTCTTCCACGAGCACCACCGCCCTCTTTGAGAAGAGGCATCAATCATACCACGGCAAGCTGCTGCTGTGGAGAAGGGCACGACAACCCTCTCTACCTCCGACTTGCCGGTAGCTGCTTGAGACCATTTGGGTCTTCCACCGGTATCATCGCTCACGGCGTTTCTGCTGTTTGAGGCAGAATCGACCATATCTTGTTGCAGAAACAAAGGGAATCGACTATCTCTTGTTGCTGAAAAAGGGAAAACAAAGACAGAACAAAGCGCTTGTATTTTTTTAAGCGCCGTCGGTTGTGAAACAGGGTAAAGAAGAGCAGGTTATTTCTTTATGCCTCTTTATTCAGAAACCAGCATTTTCTTTCAGACTGAAATTGTTCTTAAATGGCGACTTCAACACCTGTTTTTCCTTATCCTTATACTGTCAATGTTGCAAATTTCGTTTCTCTCAAGCTACGAGCTGAAAATTTTCTCTTATGGAAAACACAAATTTTGGCACTGGTTGAGAGCCAAGATCTTCAAGGGTTTTTGACTGGCGAAGTTACTGCCCCACCAGAATTTGTTGATGATTCTTCTTCTCAAAAAATTCCCAATCATCAGTTTATTGCTTGGAGGAAGACTGATCGCTTAATCAAGGGATGGATAACCAGTACGTTGTCCGAGAGTGCTCTTGGCCTAGTTGTTGGCCTTGAGACATCCAAGGATATTTGGAGAGTTCTTATGAATACCTTCTCTCGCAAATCGCGTGAGAGAGAATTCCACCTCACGCATTTGCTAACTTCGCTTAAGAAGAATGATGATTCTGTGGAAGCCTATATAGGAAAATTCAAACGAATATGCGACGATCTTTCAGCTATTGAAAAATCTATTGACGAAGGGGCTCAAGTTTACTGGCTACTTCAAGGACTTGGAGAAGGATACGAAGCATTTATTGCATCCATGCTTCGACCACCTACTCTTCCTTATGAAGAGGTTGTCTCTCTTCTTCAAAGTTTTGATTCCCGGATAAAGAATCCCACTCCTCCTATCATGGCCATGACACATCAACAATCTGGACGTNTATGTGATTTTTATTGATGAGCATTCTAGATTCACTTGGCTATATCCTTTGAAGTTCAAATCTGACTTCTTTGTCTGTTTTCAACATTTCCAGAAATTTATTGAGACACAATTTAATAAAAGGATAAAAGTTTTTCAATCTGATGAAGGAGGAGAATATACAAGTACAAAATTTAGAGATTATCTGAAGTCTCTTGGAACAAAACAGTTGTTTTCTTGCCCATATACAAAACAACAAAATGGTATGACAGAAAGAAAACATCGAAATATCACTGAATTAGGTCTGACCATGATGTTGCATGCCAACGTTCCCAAGCGTTACTGGTTTGAAGCTTTTAGCAGTGCTGTTTTTCTCATCAATAGACTACCATCGTCTTCTCTCAAGATGGATTCTCCTTACTTAAAACTTTTTGGACAGCATCCTAAGTATTTGAAGAAAGAAAATAGTAGAAAGAAGTCGAACCTACAAACAGGATTTGTTCAAAGAGGACTTAACATCTTTCTTGAACTCTGAAACTTTAGAACTCGTCTTTGACAGAAGAAGGTCATCCTTAACCTACACCAGGTCATAAACTAACTCATGCCATGAATGAAACCCAGACCTTACCATTCCATGGTAGATCTCGAACCCGAAGAGAAAGTCCTTCCTCAGGAAACCAGTCTCGTCTAACCTTTTTAGGCGAAGTAATAAGAAGAGGAAGAGATCGTACTTCTTTTGTTCGCCCTCATAACATACAGTTAGAGGGAATTGATGAGATCCCAGAGGATCAACAGGAGCGAGGTATTAGGCAAATCCTAAACGCTGAAGTCCTGTATAGACACTCTGAATGGACACGTCTACAAGGAAGATACACCTACAATAGAGAGGTGGCCATGTCTGTCCTGAATAATTAGACAGAAACTATTAATCTATTAACCCCTGAAGGAGCTTTCAGATTAAGAGAAAGGGGATATAACCTAATCCATATAGGGTTAATTGCCATTAAAATCAGACCTCTTCACAGAAGAGAAACAGGAGCCAAGTGCTTTGTCATGATTCTTGACAAACGCTTTAACAAAGCTGCTAAAGCAAATTTAGGAGCAATGGAAATTGACCTCAACCAAGGAGCTGAAACTTGAAGAAGCTTCTTTGTTGTGACATAAACAGTGGTAAAAAGAGACTGTAGATCGAAAAAGATGTTGATGTTGTTATTAAGTAAAACCATAAAGAGAAAAAAAGAGCATATATGGTAAAAGGGAGGATAGGTACCTGACGGATACCTGGTGTATGGCTTGACTCTGACTCAAGTTTGAGTCTTGAATTTGGGTGTGTAGGGGGCAATAAGTTATATGGCCAAGCTAGACCAGCCCTATTCAGTATTTATGATATTAATTTTTTAAAAAATATGTATATTTTTTTATTATTGATGTATTATACTATATTTTTATATAATATAATTTATATATATTTTTATTGTAATCAGGCCTTTGGCCTAGGTTCGGGCTGGGGCGGAGGGAGCGGGGCCTGCCTAGGCCATGGCTCGATTGAGCGTAGGAAAAAAAAAAATTTACATTGAAAAAATCAATTTTTTTTTAGTTTGGTCCGATCGGTCGCTCCTATTGACCCGGCCCTCGAATAGTCTTGGCTCGACCCTAGAAAAAATTCTAGCTCCGTCCCTGAGGTTGGGGGCCCAACTCGACTCTGCTCAAATTCTTATTTGGTCGGGCCGGCTGATGCCGGCCTATTTAGCTAGTTAAAATATGAGATAAATGCAAGTTGTATTATAGTAAAAGTGATTTGATGCAAGTGGGTAATGTTAATTATGTTTTAGATGGAAACATTTTGCTTCTTCTTGGGCCCTGGACTAAAAATATATAATTGTACTGATGTGCTTTGGTCACAATGGTATCAATTGCCCCAACTTCACATGTGTGTGTAGATGTGAGAGCTGAAAATTCAATAGTGGGTGACAGAAAACAAAAGGCGGCAACAAACAAAAAAACAAAGCTTAAAACACATTGACAAAATGAGTGACAAGATATCCATGATCATAAATACAAAAAAAAAAGGCTGATTGATTTGTGTAGCAGAAAATATTGTTGCTTCAGTTTTTTGTCGTAAAAAATAAATTGTCAAAGCTTGAACTTTAGAACTTTTTGTTGTTTTTTTCTTTTCTTCAAGTGGAGCACTTTACTTAAGCCGGTCATCACTGAAGGGGGCGGTTTCACGGCGGCCGAGAATGGTCTCGGCTCCGGCGAGAAATTTCCCGGTCAACACGGGAGGCCGTAGATGGAAATATTCAAGGGCAGGCGATGAAGGGCTTGGCTTGCATGGTTAGCCGCAGGGTTTGACACAGTCCATCTGCAGCCTCTTCAGCAGTCATTGCACATATTTTAAGCTAGCTGTTTTGTGCAACGCTGGTCAAAATAGGCAGGTCCTATCCCAGCGTTGGTGTGCTTCCAATCCACAAAATTGGGGGCCTTTTTTGTTGTATACATGTTTTCGATCTAGATTCATTAATGATGTAGCTAGCCTAGATTCGTACCCAATTTCCAATATGGTCACCTTTCTCTCTCTCTTTCGGGTGAGCGAGAGAATCAATCCTACCACTTGAAGCGAAGCCCGAAGGCTCCCCCTCTCTCTTAATTCTATTTGAAAAGAACTACAATTTGAGTTGAATAGTCTTTATTGGCAAACAATGAACTACAATTTGAGTTGAATAGTCTTTATTGGCTTTGCCGATGAGTTGATGTGACAAGGACTGTCATGTGAAAGAAAGAATTTGTGCAGTTGAGGTCCGGTGCAAGTTTGTGTACAAGTCCCTCTTAAATCCCAGTTACAAACAAAAACTACATATATAGATGGGATATAATGGTTGATTTGATGAAAAACTCCACATTTAGTCGTGTTTTTCAATTTAAAATTGTGTTCGTTGGATCACCAGATTTTAACATTCTACAATCATGTGAACTCATAAAATCCTGTATGCATGTCATGTTGACGCAATTCATAGGTCAACCCTTATCCAGGCAAGGATGCCAGTCACATTTATATGGTTAAGTTTGATTAGAACATAGAAAAGAAAGGAAAGAATAAAAGGTCAATACACATTTGATTGATCAGGACTTAAGGCCAGACCTGAGTCACTTTGGAAAAAGACTAGAGAGATGTGTCTTGTGATACGTTTAATATGTAAATAGAATATGAATGTGACTGGTTTGATCGTTCCATTTCAGGACAGACGTAAGAAGGCGAGAATCTACCAAGAAAGGATAGACAAATTTGCACCTTCTGCGCACCATCCATGTGGGAGTAGTCAATTACGTACATATAAGAATGATCTTCTGATCATCTCTAAATCTTCTGGTTGTCTATTAGATGATAATGATCTGTAAGAACAACTATTAGTAACGAATCATGCCAGTTATCGTATCATTTAGGGAATGCACAGTAACTGCAAGTTTGTTGGCAGTAGCCTATGTTCTGCCCGATCATGTCATGATCAGCTCACTGGCGATGGCTAAAACATGAAAGACGATGATAATGATAATGTCTACCACACAAAGAGATGATGATCACAATGATAATGGAGTCTGCATGAACAGATGCTGCTGCTGATGATAACAGCAAATGCATACACGATTGAGGCACCAAATCAACATTTCTCTCTTTGTTTTCTCTTCCCTTTCATTAATGGTGGTCGGCTAAGTATCTTTGACTTGATCGAACAGCAGAGGCAAGAGGGGCCAGCAGCGGCGGCAGACCCCTTTTGTTTGAATCTTGAATCTCAGGCAGCCTCTAGATTGATTCTCTAGAAAGACTACTTCAAAATTATCATTTTCCTTTTGCTTTACCTCTTGTTCTGCTGCAGTCAACTCCATGTTTGGATAGGAAAGCGTTGAATTCCATCCAATATATTGAGCTTTCCCCAACTCGAGCATCGATATGGTCGGAGTTCTCCAACATTGACTGGTGCTGTTAAGCAAATGGTAGATGTTGGTTGCGTTTCAAATGAAACAGCTAAGACCCAACAGGAATAGCTGTGGTAAGTACATGCTTGACTGAGATTCATCCAGAGACGATGATCAAACTTGGCTGCCTTCAACATATATATGAAATCTTTTAAGAAGATTAACATAACCACTTGCATGTTTAAACATAATTAGCTGTTCAGGTAAATGAAAAGATCTCGAAACCTGTGCAAGTGTTTGCTACGCTCTAAAAGTCATTCATATTTACCGGTGGAGAGATGGAATTGCCGACGCTATTGATGCGAAATTGTCGATGGCTCTTCGGGAAACGGTGGAAGGAGGACATTTTAGGAAGTACCGACGAAGCTGCTTTCACCGGCACGGGGCACGGATATGAGAGCTCGTAAAAGGGAAAGCGGTAATGAGATCTCTGCCAACGTAGGCGTGAAGACAGAGGATGAGCGAGGAAGGAGGAAGAACGAGTCCAAGGTCTGTGGTGGGCCTCCTACGTGGCGGCTCAGGGACGTAGACATGTATAAATGGTGTCTCGTGGATCTTCTGATCAGGAGCCACCATTTGTCACCTGTTTTTCGTGACAAACAGAAGGGGGAGGGAATTCGTGGGAAGAGAGGTGCAGTTTCTTTTAACCGCTTCAGCCCTAGATTGAGAGGACACCATGACGGGCAAAGAGATTCTCCACAAGATGAAGGTGCCCTCTCTCTCTCTCTCTCTCTCTCTCTCTGATTCAATTTTGTTATTATTGAATCAATTGTACTTGTTGCCTTTCATGTGAGGGTTTGTGGATGAAGCTGTTCTGGAGTTTGTTTCTTTGGAATTCTTTTGCTTTTACATGATGCGCTACAAAACTACAGTTTTTATGTGATTCTGAGGAAGCCAAAACGATCTCCTTGCCACCGGCAATTGAAAAAGGGGAAGGGGAAAAGTGGGAACGAGATCTAGGCATCACCAATCTTTAACGAATCTTCACCAAAGTTTAATATGTCGTGAACAACTATAAAAACAGAAATTTAGGATGCAGTGTTGAACAGAGAGGGAGTGGGTGATGTTCTCTTTGCGGTAAACTTGGTGTTAGGCAATTGAAAGGCAGATTTCTGTTGGTCATAGGTATAGAATTTAGTAACGTACATGCTTATGAAAGTGATTTTTCCTTGTCTTTTTTTGGTTTTGCGTTATCAACATTTCCCGATGGACGTGTGGAAAGGATGGAAGAATATCCTTATAGAGAGCCACTTATGTATGGTCTAGTTATATTCATTAAGGCCTTTGTTGCTTCCTGAACATCTCGAGTTGGTGAATTTTTCCCGCAATGATGTTCTCTTCTGCAAATTGTAGTTTAAACTCAGCCAAAATTGGTGAATTCGAGTAACTCATGCACGATTCTGTTCGACTAGTTCCTATACATTGTGCTTCAGACTATATAAAGTAAGTGATAGAACTCCAGAAAGCAAGTCAGGTTCGTAAACAATCTTGGAAAACAGATTGTGTCGACTGCTCAGTGGTTACTCCACGTAGCAGACTATATGGAAATTCATTTTTGTGGGTTGGTGCATCCTTCGGCTGCTGCTGGATATGGGTAAAGTGTACTTTGAATTTTACTAGTAGCTGAACTGGACAAATTTGTATAGTTTAGTTTACGAAAAGGTTTCTGGTGGCTTAATCAGGAGTCCCATCTTTTGATGAGAATTGATGGTAATGGGATGAAAGTTGTGCTTGGCAACAAAATTTGAAACAAAACTAAGGAAAAACGGATGCAAGTGTGGATCAATCTTTTTTTGTGGGTGAGGGTGGATGCAGATCTTTATTTCTAGAATATGAAATTGACAAAGGATTCTTAAGTTTATCGTATTCCTACATCTTATCTTGTTTCAAGAAAAGCTGGAATCATAATGTCTATGGAGTTACCATTTATAGATGGTGGTGCTACTTCTATACCATTCTGTTGCTAGTGGATGCATTAACTATGACCTTCAGAAACCATTGATTTCAGCACATTCATATTACTATATACATCCTAAGCTCGAACTACTTAGGTGTCTTGGTGTTATGCTATCAAATTCATTTCCATCTCCCCTAAACAATTCTTTGAGCATTCTATCTGTGGAGTATCCCACTACAAAGTGATTCGATGTTAGACTGCTCAAATTTGGTCATGATATACCATGAGGTTTTGATTTCCTGGAAAAATAAAAAAGGTGTATAGACCACATTTTCCTTGTCCCCGGTAACTTGATAGTTGATACCATGAAAGTCTTATCTGGTTGTCCTCAAGGAAGCCATTTTACTGAACATTTAAGTTGTTAAAAGTATCACGTATTGATGTATACAGCTGTTACATATTTTTATTTAAAATTACACAGATACATTTGTGGGCTGTGACTAATAATGTGCTGAATATCCTTTTGGAACTTACCAAGGGACAAACATCTTTGAACACATATTTCATATGCCATGGGTATGGATAATGTAAGATTCACATAACTGTGAATCCTTTTCATAATACAAATTATTGTTAGTGAGCTTAAGATTGTGGCATTTGCACAAAAAGAAGTGCATTCACATATCTGTGAGGCATTTCCATAATACAAATCATTGTTATTCTGCTTAAGATTGTGGTATTAGCCAAAAAGATTGTGCAAAGCAGTTCAAACATCAATTAGCTCATCTATTTATGCATTTTCTATTGTTCCTTTTTAGGCCGTAGCTGGTTTCAGCAGTTCATCAGACACAGGGAAAGGGAAGAGCAAGCAGTCCAGCAAACACATCACTCATGGGTTCCACTTAGTGAAAGGAAAATCAAATCATGCTATGGAAGACTATGTTGTAGCAGAATTTAGGAAGGTGAAGGATTCTGAATTGGGCTTGTTTGCAATATTTGATGGCCACTTAGGTCATGACGTACCAAATTATCTAAAAGCGCATCTATTTGACAACATTCTGAATGAGGTGAGCTATAAGTATAACCTTTCATTGAACATTCATTCAATTACAACCTACTTGATAATTGGGTGCAAGTGTGAGGCTACATTTGCTCTTGTCCACTTCCTTGTTGCACGGTTATTCTGTCTCCTGAGCTGAGGTAATGGATTTTTTTTCCTTGCCACCAGCCAAACTTCTGGACACACACAGAGGAGGCCATCAAGAATGCATATGAGATAACTGATGAGACGATCTTGGAGAAGGCAGTTGAGTTGGGCAGAGGGGGTTCAACCGCTGTGACAGCTATACTGATTAATGGGGAAAGGTTAGTGGTAGCAAATGTGGGAGATTCTCGTGCTGTAGTATGTAAAAAGGGCATTGCTAAACAGCTGTCCATTGATCACGAACCCAACAAAGAACGTAGGACCATTGAGAGCAAAGGCGGTTTTGTTACAAACATACCAGGTTTGTCAACTCTTAATTTGCACATATGTATTTCCTCTTCTCTCTGAATATCAGTTTACCACATTTGATCTGCCATAGGTGCTTTTTTGGCTTTTGATGTGCAACACTAGCTGTCGATTGATCCTCGTAGGATTTCTTGTCTCGGTTGATCATATAGGAGCAGATATGTACATTCTCATTATGTGACAAGAAGGGGTCACCCAAACGTACGTAAATAGTTAGAAATATTTTGGGTTCCTAGATTATGGTGTCCTCATGGCAATCTATTGAACTGTATTGAAAGGCTCAATAAATTGGGATTTCCCTTTTGGGTCAGGTCGTTACAGGACAGGCAGGCTCAGTTCAGAGTTTGGAAACATTTTCCTCTGTTCTTGGGCTTGTTGCATATGTTAGAGATATTAATTACGAATGTGATTTGCATGCGGGGAGAGTTTTTCCCGAATTCTCTGTAAAAGTTCTGATCCTTTGACCATTACAATCTCATTTGGACTTGGTAACTTCAGCAGCTGATCACATTTCTGATCAAATTCAGGTGATGTTCCACGTGTTGATGGCCAACTAGCAGTAGCACGGGCTTTTGGTGACAGGAGCCTGAAGAAGCACCTCAGTTCAGAACCATACGTAACAGACGTGAAGATTGACAATGACACTGAATTTCTCATACTTGCGAGTGATGGGTTGTGGAAGGTACATTAGTTTTCATATCTATCATATATAAAAGCTGAAAAAGACAAAATGAACAAAGTTGTTTACAGATTGAAGAGGCTTGACATGATATTCACACGGCTTAATATGGGGAATCGTTTTCTGAGTACCCAGTAAGGGTAAAATGCTCATGTGACTGTCGTACGTGAACCAGGCTTTTCCATTAATTTGAAAGACCAGTCATCTTCAAAGGTTTTGGCACAAATATTTGTTTGTACTTGTATGAGTGAAGCATGAAAACCACCTGAGTTAAGCTTTTTGTGTGACTGTATTTCGTTTGAAATCAGGACCAAGGACCTACCTTGAGTTATATTTCATTAGTGAAGTAGAATGGGCTGCTATGATGGCACGGAAAATTGGTAGGCATGCATAGTGAATATCGTGTTTTGTGGTTTATTTCCAGGTAATGTCAAACCAAGCAGCAGTGGAGGCAATTATGAATATCAAGGATGCACAAGCAGCAGCGAAACACCTAACGGAGGAGGCGCTCTTAAAAAAGAGCAAGGATGACATCTCATGCATCGTAGTAAGATTTCACTGACAAATATTCAGATTATTCACGGGACCGAGAGAAAGAAAGGACGGGGGGCGAGCATGCACGGCACTTCATTGCGTTGTTCCCTGTCAATGGTCAGCCTCCAGTGAACCTTGTACCAATAGCATAATTTGTAAAACGTCTGCGTGGTTCTTATTAGTTCGTGATAATTGGTTGGTTTGTTCATTATATTGGTTGGAGTGCAAATTGCAATCTTTTTGGTCTTGTTGATGGAATTTGGCGTTGCAATGAACAAATGAACACAATCAAAGCCAAATTGGGTGTTAATGATTCATGGTTTTTTGGTGTTGCAATGAATACCGAGTTCTAACTTCTGGTCCATGTCAGTGCTATTGTCGATGAAATGGCTTATTGCTCGAAGCTTTCATGACTTAGAGATGGTACCGGGCAATAATTGATAGTGTAGTCGGTGGCTGTGAGAGCTTGATATTAAATAAATAGTGCCAAGATAAATAAAGGACGAATTCAAAGTATCAAGTTGTTGAAAGGGATCTTGGGGGCTTCATTAAACAATGAGAAAAAGTTCCATCAGGTGGATAGTATGTTTCCAAGTTCTAAATAGAGAATTTTCATGAAACGTGTCCAGATTTTTAGCTGAAAATGTGGGGATGTTGGAAAAAGTTTCAAAATTCAACGTTCTGTTGCATGCAGACCTTCAGCTTGAATGCAGCCAAGAACGCAACTTGTAGTTTTGCACAAATGGGTTACATGGATTAATATTTACGTATTGAGGGGTCAGCAGAGGAGGTAAAGATTGAAAGACGGGTTGAACTTTCTTCTGACGATTCTTAGTTTTAGGAAGCAAGTAGGTTAGTTCCAGGACGAAGGTTGCCCAAGTGTTTCAGCTCCAACGTGAAATTTGCAACAAAATATTCTGGGTTTTCAACTGAAGCTGCCTTCCTGTTCTCTGTCCAACTTGAGGCAAACCATATGTAGTTGCCAGTCCCCCCATTTCCCTTACTTCTTCGGGTGTCACTGAGTCGCATGGTACGAAGGTGTTAACCCAAAAGTAAATATGTATTTGATACCGATGACGTTTAATTTGAACGAGGGTAACTATGGTTTCTCGATGTTTTTAGTGCAACGCACGCCCATGTAATTCATCCTTGCTGGGTATTACCGTTGGCAGCATCTTTTCCACATATCTGACAATTAGATTCTCGCATTTCTCATGTTGTCCGTCTCTTCAGATCTTGAATGCTTGGTATGCTAAAGTAACGTCTGCTCAACCACTTACCTGTTATCCAAAGTAAAAAGAACAAGAAAAGAAGTTCATGATCTCTTTTTCTCCTTTCCTCTCATGAAAGTCTGCTTCATTTCTGTATTTGGACTCTCTTTAACGTAAATTAGGCGCGTTTTAGCAATGTCAACATCTTAAATGCCTTCTCTAGTCAAAATAACTTCAGGCCTGCTGTTAAAAATATTTACGAAACCCCCTTTTAGTAGTTCGAATCCAATTTCTTTTGCGCCTAGCCGACTGAAATCCAACGCAATCCACAGATGCTGAGAAGCACAGGTGTTTCTTCCTTCCCTTTTCCCCCTCAAAAGCGGAAAGCCCTCGAGATCCCATAGGTGGAGCCTTTACGTAGACATTTTTTTTTAACGGAGGAACAACAAGAGGCGCACTGACATGTATCTGCACCCATCTCGAGAACCTTCTGATTTTCGACTACAAATGTTGGACGCCTGCCATCATGAGGATGCCGTGATCTTCATCGAAATTCGCATGCCTTTACGAACCCAGCTGGATGCGTGTTCGAGTGACTGATGTACGAGGATTCCTTTCCTTCGTTTCCTCCGCTAAATCAATGGTGCTGATCAAATGGATTCGATTTCATCTGGGAAAAAAAGGAACACAGGGATCTGGTTTTTTTAGAAAGATCAAGTTGGAGGACCAAAAAAGTGAGAAAGGCAGATGCATATGAAAGAAGCAGCTGACTCTAAATAATTTGATTAAACTGAATCGAAGGATTCCGGTTTTCCCCATCGGCTGAATCTATTGAACAGGCCTTGCTGATATGATGCCGGAGTTCTAGATCAAACACTTCCCATCTTTGACCTCTTAATGCAAGATCTTCTTTCGAAGAAAATAAGCTTTTCGCAACATGGTAGTACATGTGACATGTTGTTGCAGTTAGTATGTAAAGCATCATCATAAGCTTTTCTGTTTTGTATTCAAGAATCGCTGGTATTCTGAGTGCTTTGTTTTTATACCTTGTCTTGTGGTTCTTGTTTACCATTAGTAGCTTAGTTTGTCCTGTGATGACTTTCTTTTTTGTACATGTGTATAGTTCTTATCTTGAAAATAAGGTTAGGGGGACCTTCTTCCCTTCCAGGCTTGCATCACAACTGCACATTTCTTAGTAAATTGACAAGTCTGCCAAAGAGCAGGTAAATCTTGTACATGTCCATGTACATGACCTGTATTCTTACAGGTTGTTTGATGACAGTAGAGACACATTGTGATCTAATAAATCTGCCCAAAAAATTGAAACAAATTCATCAAATAATAAACTTATTGTTCTACGAACCTACTCAAAGTTTTGAGACAAATTCATAAGACACTCACCAAATGTCCCTGCTACCAAACTACCCATTAAGAGTGGGGCCAACCGCCAATAAGAATGGCACAGTCGGAGTGAGCAACGTTTCTTAAGCTCTATAGAAGGCTGAGGCCTCCACCCAATCCCTTATTAAGATGCTTGGGGTGCCATCCCTCCCATGCTTCATGCTTGCACGTCGGTAGCTCTCCTTTGGAGCAAAGGTAGTTGATATCATGAAAATTCGAAACAGCAACCAACCACATACTAACACCGCCCCAACAGTTACACCATCCCTTAGTTAATATGAATTTCTATCTAAAATATTGCTGAGAGAGAGAGAGAGAGAGAGAGAGAGAGAGAGAGAGAGAGAGAGAGAGAGAGAGAGAGAATGTTATGTTGTGAGTCTTGTGACATGGTTCAAGCAACTCTTGTGAAAGGCGGATAGCGTGCGCCCATGTCTATCTATCTGAGGTGGGCAGCACACTACTTGTCGCATTCTGTTCCACAGTTAACATTTCAGTCCGAACATGAAAGCCAGAAGGAGGGGATCCAGGTTGGAAAGGGTAGTGGAGAAGAAGAAGAAAGAAGCAAAGGACTTTCTGAGGAGTGGAACTGTTCATGGTAGATGGGACCCCCAGCCACCAGAAATGGTGGACAAGAGGGGATTTCAAAAGACTGGAAGACTTAAAATAAGCGAAGCTGTTACCCGAATTGTCGCCGTGTGCCTTCTTTACACTACCAAGTGATCCTCACACTTTAGTTTTTCAATTCATAAACTCGGAGCCGAAGCCAGTTCTTCGATCATAATTGCCTTCAACGTGAACCCTCCATTAAAAATGTTCCTGGAGGGTTCATAATGATAACTGTGGGGTGCTCTCTGTCTGTCTCAAGGAGTCAAGAGTGCACCGGCCGCAACTCAACAGCTGCTGCACAGTCCAGCATCTTGTGCATTTTGTCGAGTTATCTCCCAACACATTGGTCTTAGAACTAATGCTAAATAATTCCAAATCAATACACTAATACTGATCTCATGAAATGAATCTACGCAGGCCATCATTTTTATTCAGCTTCATTATTTTTCATCAAACTCCACGCTTTGCCTCTTTGTCACGAGGATTGATGAAGGCAATCACACGCCATTATTGATGCGGGAGCAATTACAGAAAGCCAGACACATGCAAGCTCATGAGCTTAAATTCTTTTAACGGTAACTTGCAGTAAATGAAATTATGAAACGCTGTCTTTGACACGTTCTGGATATTGCATAATTTGCATTGAAAATGCCTACAAAATAGCAAGAAAATGAATGTTAGATTCATCTGCTTCCTCCTTTGGACCTACCAACCTCGTTACATCTCAACATTCCGTTAGGAGGGGTTTCTTCTGCTCCTCGGAAAGCGGAACCAAGAAATCATGAAATATCTGAAGATTTGGTTGGATTCTTCGGGCACATTTGCCGATACATGGAAGTTTAAGCTGCAAGAACTGGCAGAGACAGAAACACAGAGTTCACTTTTCTCAGAGAAGGCCAAGTCAAAAGCCGGGCTACCGACTGGCCGCTCAGTTGGCTTTTCGCAACACTTCTTTGACCAAGAACACAGTTCGAGGCACCATCGGCATCGACCGGCCATACCCAACAAAGAAAGTTGATGGTACTCATGAACAGTCGCCCCTACTGCTCATAAAGAGTCAGTCATTTCCTCACCCTGCCCTAGCCCGGCAATTCTGGTCAAGGACTTGGCTCGACTGGGTCCTGCCGTGTCCTGGCCGACTTGGCTTGGCTCGGTGCGAGGAATATCTCCTGGTGAGCCCGCTGCTGGGTTCGAGTCAATCGAAGTGCACTCCATTTTGTCGGTTTATGTTGCTTCTCATCTTAAAAAGAGTCAGCCGTTAAGATTGTGCCACGTCAGCATAAAACACGAACGGATGGTCCACATTTCAGCAACCGGGCTCCACCACGTGTCTTTGGATCTCTGTGTGTTGTTGCAAAGATAAAAAAGAGGTCCTCTCATAAGTTCCATAACTCCCCTCTTCTTTTATTGAAAGGAGAAGGCAGACGCTCGAAGAACTTGGAAGTGTCTCTCTCTCTCTCTTTCAGTCTGTCGCACCCCTTGCAAGCAAGATCTATGGATCCTAACGTCCGGCAGCTGGAGGAATACTGCGGGGAAGTTGATGACGAGGCGCTGTCGTTTTCCGGCATGATCCTGCATGACGATGTGGAAGGAGAAGAGCCGCACAGCCCCAAGCCATGGCCGAGTCCCGATTTTGAATTCAGCCGGACCAGCTCATGCGGACCAGATGCAGACGCCGCCGAGTGGTTCCCTGCCGATCTCTTCTTCTCCAACGGCCACCTCCTCCCCCATGTGTTCCCCCTCCAGCCGGAGCATTCTCTTTCCTGTCGCAAGGACTCGACCGCCAGCAGCAGCAGCCGCAGCTCCAGGCAGAACAGCTGGACCACCGCGTCGTCGGCGTCGCTGGAATTCCCCGACGGGCCGGCGTTGAAGAAAGCCCCGATAGTGCCCAGTTCCACCAACACCAGAGTTAAGAAGCCGACGGCGGCGGCATGCAAGCGGTCGCCTTGTTTCGTCGTGCCGAGGTGGCAGTTCTTGTTTCCGGCACCTTCGGGAACGCTTTCCGGTCGCCGTAGAAGCGTCAGGAAAAGTGACTCCGTCAGGCCAGGTTCCTCGGAGAGAGCACGCAGGGATGAAAATGGTATTTTGACTTGGTTGGTGCGGAAGATCCTCCGTACCTTCCTTACGGCGTGCCGGGACTGCCACTCACTGCAGCCGGCTCTCCGCGACGATTGCAGCGTTGCCGGAAAGTGACTTCACGGTTAACCGTGTCGGAGAGTGACGACCATGAAGTTGTGAGTTGCTGGTGTAGTATTATTATGAGTGGTGTCCGTGTGGTTGCCCTTTAACGAGAGGCCCTTGTATATCCTTTTGTTTCTTTTTGAGCTAAGCCCTGATCTTCTGGTGCATGGGTTGATGATGACAATGCTGATGATGAGATTGTGATTTTATGTACTCTTCCAAGACCATAGTTCAAATTACTGTGGATAAACGATTGGTTGATTCGTTCTACCTTTTCCTTTTACCTAAAAATTGTGGATTACTAACATGGAATTTTGAGCCTAGAGAGCAGTCACCGCAGGTTGACCAGGAGAACAAACATCTGCGTTCTTCGATGTCCAAAACCTAGAAATGATGCTTAGATCGCCTTCTTTGGATATTTTAGGTAGTCATAATTTCCATCAGCCGAAGTACTTTTGAGTTAACCAAGTTGCTGGGTTTTAAGAGCCAGTTTCTTCTCTGAATGTGAATCCGTTCTGCGGATCCGTTATGAACCTCAGGCCATGTCTGTGCTTGTTTACTCCGCTACCATGCAAGTCCGATCTATGCTTCTTGTAGTAGGAGGATGGAGCTCCAGCCATCTCCTTGGCGTGAATGGTGCCACTAAACTTGTTAAAATGGCCCTCAGTGCGGCCGGAAAATGGGCCTACTGCGTTGACAAGCAACCATGAAGCAATTTGTGCTATGCCCCAACAACCAATGAATAGAGCAGTCCATGCTCTCTCTTTCCGAGGCAAAATTTTAATTCTTCCATGGTTGAATTCTTTTAGACATTTAATTCAATGGACGGAAGAGAAGAAACTAATGGATGCTGAGTGTTGTGCGGTTGGCGGAGTTCAGGGGGAATGAGATCTTTTAGGAAGACAGAAGATGCTCAAATCACCAACCATTATTGTTATTATCGATGATCATTGCGTGCACCATCTTTATTTTGACCTTTGTGGTGGTCCCTAATCGCGCAAAAGAGATTTAGCGAACAAGTTCATGGACATGACGGAAATTCTCCCGGATTTATATGTGCTAAGACTTCAGAGGTTGGGTACAGATGATGCAGCAGAGATGGTCTGCTGCTTAAGCATCACTACCCATCATCAGGACAATGATGGGAATTGTTATACACTTATATACAATGGAAGGTAGAATGACGGTGATCGATGAAGGTGTTGCCTCACCACCAGTGGACAGCAGTAAGGCTCATCACATGATCCACTCTTGGGAGCGATCCATGAATGGAAGACAAAAGTTGGGGAGGCAGTTCTTCATATTCGTGGAATTCACACAGCACTCAATGGGCATCATGAAGATCAACCATTTTGTTATGATCATCACATGAATAACCAATGAAGTTGATGATGGTTCGTCGCACTTTGTCTGATCATGGCGAGAAAAGAAGGAAGTGATGGTGACAGGGCACAAACCTGCCAAGCTTATTATTTAATTCTTTCGTTGATCCTGAAAGTATATGGTATCAACAAAGGTACGTAGTAAGAGAGAGTGGAGATGGTGTAGAAGCAAGTTCAAGTTTTTTGCTTAATGATTCTTGTAAGCCCAAGACCCATTCCTGGGCTCGGGCCCTTGGTTTGGGGATCCCAATTCGCCCCTTACCAGTTTCGGCTCCAATCATAAAAGACTAAGAACCAGGACAATCATTTCTTTAATGACTTCCTTTTATAAGCTCTTGAAGATCCCTTACAACCTTCGAAGACTAAATTTCTAGGGTGTTACAGTTCTAAGGAAACCAGGAGGACAACACGGACATATAATGGACCATTAACAAATAAGGGGCAATAACTGCTTACATGGGCTTCCAGATAGTTTTGATTTGAGGAGGATTCTGCAATTAGATAATAAAGATAGTATCTACTATTCATAAACTTGGGGCAATTGAACAGTTGGTGGCCCAGCAGTGTATCGAAAGCAAAAGGGACCGTTACTGGGTTTCTTGGCTCTATTGCCAACGTGGGTGGGCAATGGGAGGTTCATACTTTATACTGTGGCATGCACGTGAACTTACAGGCTTCAGCAGTAGAGGATCTCTGCTACTCGCTTTCATGGCAGCGATGCTTTGCTGTCTTCACGGTCAATCCAGTTGCTCAATATGAAAAGGTTCCATGTTTGGGAAGAGGTTTTCAAGTTTACGAAATTGTTGAAACGCTGCTTCAAGTTCAAGGCCTGCTCTGGTCAAATTATTAAATGCGTAGTCCTTGATTTTTACGTGTTACCAGTTTCGGACTTTTCAAAGTTCTGAAAGCGAGTACAAGTTCTGCAGATGAACATCTGAAAAAACCGCGTATTTTGTTTGGGACCTCTCTTTCTTGCTTCAGCCCTTGAGCGCGTAATCAAGAGGTTCTTTTTCTTTCCGGTAGAAAAATGGAGTTCTTGAGAGCTATTTGGATTACTCCTGAACACTGTTTTTCTATCCTCTTATCAGGGTCCCTTCTAGATAACGCTCCCACAAATAACTCAACCCAACACGATCTTTTATCCAAAATCATTTAACTAATTCCAATTTAATTTGAAACTGATTGATTGGCTTCCACCAGCATTTGTGGGAATTAAAAATTGCATGATGCTTGTGAAGGCGCTGCGATCATGGTGTCGGCATCTTCAGGTCGTTTTTGGTTCAGGGTCCTCAATTAATTTAAAACTTAAATGCACAAAGTTAATAGTCTACCGATAGTTAGATTCTGAGTTAGAAAAACCAATTTTAAAACAAGAAACCAGACGATCACCCTCAGCTGACGACATAATTGAAAGTTATAGAGGTCCTCAATGAATGCAGTGAGAAATGTGGTAGAACAGGGGCTACACTCTACAGTGAGAAATTGGTTTATAAGGTGACTTTTCTCTTGGGCAGGAGCAGAGCACGATGGTTCATATCTTTGTTTTACCATCCCAATTAGAAGACTCACGTTTGAAATATTGATCCTTTACATTTAATTTGATGGTCAAGACAACCACTCATAAATCCTTCGTAATTGGACAGTTTGAATTTGTATCTGCTGCAATTTTGCAGCAATTAAACTAGTTTGAATGCTGATATGCTTGTTGGCTTAGCAGAAACTTAGGCCATTGTATTGTAGGCACAAATTTATACACGCAATCTGATCTAGTAGAGAGCATGAAGTGATAAAAACAGAGACAGGCAAGGAGAAGATGCAGTTCTCTGTTGCTTTCAGTTTTGCTGTGTCTTCCTATTTCAGCTCACTTGATCGATGGAGTTGGGTTAGGGAGTGGCGGCAAGCATAAAGAGCTTCAACGCGGGGCAAGCTTTGGTACTGCTTGCCTTGAGTTTGTGCCGGAACAGGGCAACGCGGCTGCCGATGAAAGTTGCCCCTGTTCCTCCTTCCCGCTTCGTTCATCTCTTGGACACGCTGCGAGTAGATATTTAGAGGTGGATGACTGACACAGCTTTACTGTGTACTCATTCTGAGAAGCGAGAGTACCACGCTTGCAGATACGATCTACTTTCTTCTGGTTGAACCGAGGATTTGAATGTGATTCACAACGCATTGATTGAAGCGAATTAGATTGGATTTTCAATGTAGATGGGTACCATGTGAAGGCTTTGGTCCGTGTCAGACCATGAGATATCAAATCAGAAACAGAAAATGCTGCTGTGGGCAGGAGGCTCGTGAGCTTCCAAGCTCTATTTATGCCGGACAAAGGAGACTGTTCCGATTTTACGGATGCAAATTGGAACTTTCCCATGTCAAAAGCCTTTACGACCACACCCTCTTAGGGGCCATTTGCAATATGAGGGTGATCTTTAACAGCATTGATATTTCGTGAGTGTCTAGATTGATATTTTATGTTTAGATTGATATTTTATGACTGTCTGGTGAATCTGCTCTAAAGACTATGTTAAATTCATAAAACCCTAGGTTTCATAAGCTTCATGGCAAATATCACACATATATGTAGTAGGGAAAACATCGCATTTCACACGAAATAACATTATGGCTGGATCTGATTGCCTCGTCTCATTCTTAAAATGCTGAGAAAGGAGGCATTCATATTCTTAGCATTCTGAGAGCAGGAATCAATTGGTTAAGTTTTTTTTTGGTAGAAATAACATTATGTTCTTGAAACGTATACTAGAACACCAAAGGTTAGACATAACCATTAAAGAAAAACAGAAGAGGAGGGGAAGATGAAGACAGCAATTAACGTGGTTCAGCTCTGATTGAGCCTACTTCCACGATCGGAAGGCACTCGAACAATATTTATTGAATGAGAAGATGATTACAATAGGAGAAACGAGTCCCTTTTTATAGGGAAGAGATCACGTCTTATTGTAGGCAAGGTTGTTCTTGCCTAGATTAGATGAAATCGTCATATGATCCCCAAATTTCTGTCTTTCCCTTTCTTCTGATTTGTTTGCCTTTTTTATTTGATCTATATCTTGATTGCTGATTTTCTCTCCAACGGATTCATCCTTATTAGTTTTGTTAACATTCCCCCTCAAACTAAGCCGCTGCTGAAGGCTGAGTTTGGTCTTGAGATAATTGAAAGTGCGCTTTGATAAGCTTTTGGTAAACAGATCGGCAACTTGATCTGTGGTTGAAATATACTTAGTTTGAAGTTGCTTTTGAGCTACTCTTTCTCGAACATAATGAAAATCAATCTGAATGTGCTTGCTTCGGTTATGAAATACCGGATTTGCCGTCATATAAAGTGAGCTCTTATTATCACAATATAAAATTGGGACTTTGATAATCGGTATTCCAATGTCCTTCATTAAGAATTGTATCCATGTAAGTTCTGCCGCTGTCGACGCCATTGCCCTATACTCAGCTTCGGTACTAGATCTGGCTACACTATTTTGCTTCTTGGCACTCCAAGACACACAATTTGCACCAAGAAAAACACAAAATCCTGTGGTGGATCGCCTTGTTTGAGAACATCCTGCACAATCTGAGTCTGAAAAAGCATATAAATCAAGAGTGCTTTGCATCAATATGTTTAGTCCCATGTGTATTGATCCTTTAATGTATCGAAGAATCCTTTTGACCATTTGATAGTGAATCTGAAGTGGCTCATGCATAAACTGACTAACATAATTGACAGCAAAAGAGATATCAGGTCGCGTTAGAGTCAAGTATTGCAAGGATCCAACTATCTGCCTGTAGAGAGTAGGATTTGCAAATTTTACTTCATCGTCCTTATACTGAGGCATTTTTGGACTCATAGGCGTGATGCTTGGTTTGCAGTCCTCCATCTTTGTTCTTTCAAGAATGTCCTTAGCATACTTGGTTTGACACAAGAGAATTCCCTTTTCTGTCCAAGTCACTTCAACTCCTAAAAAATAGCTCAACCTGCCAAGATCTTTGACAGGAAACTCCTTGCAAAAAGCATTAACAAAGCTTTGCAAAAATATAGAACAATTTCCGGTTAGGATCATATCATCAACATACACAAGAAGCACAAGAGTGTTCGATCTTTGATGTAATGTAAACATAGACGGATCACCCATACTAGTAGAAAAACCATAATCAAGAAGAAAACTGCTTAGTCGTGCATACCATGCACGTGATGCTTGTTTCAGACCATAAATGGCTCGCTGCAATTTACAAACATATCCTGGTTTTGTTTTATCTTCATACCCGGGAGGTTGTTTCATGTATACATCTTCATTAATAGCTCCATGTAAGAAGACATTCTTGATATCTAACTGTCTGATTTCTCACCTTCTAACTGTAGCAATAGAAAGAACCATTCTAATAGTGGTAGGACGAACTACTGGAGAAAAGGTTTCATGGAAGTCTATTCCCTCTTTTTGAGTGAAACCTCGAGCAACAAGTCTAGCCTTGAGTTTTTCCAATGTCCCATCTGATTTGAGTTTGGTTTTAAACACCCATTTTGAGCCAACTAGATTCATCTTGGNGTCCATAGCCTTTTTCCAGCATGGTTTC
This sequence comes from Nymphaea thermarum, assembly GCA_011799765.1. Classification (NCBI taxonomy): domain Eukaryota; kingdom Viridiplantae; phylum Streptophyta; class Magnoliopsida; order Nymphaeales; family Nymphaeaceae; genus Nymphaea; species Nymphaea thermarum. The sequence continues at coordinate 25,313 of JAANDH010000422.1, forward strand.
CCAAGAGCTTCATTAACACTTGAAGGTTCTTTAGGAATGTCTTGGTACAAAATATGTAAGTTAGCATACTTGGGATTCGGTTTAAAGGTTCCCATCATCGATCTAGTGACCATTGTTCTAATCATAGCAGAAGGAGGAGGAATAGTATGCTCACCTTGTTCCATACTTTCAATTGTGGCAATTTATTGTTTTTCATACAAACAAGCTTTATAATGACCTTTTTCATTTTTTTTCCCTTTCTTTTTCATTCCCTTCATCGTTCCCTCCATCCAAAGATTCCAAACAAACAAAGCATTAGAAAAATGTTTTCAAATTAGATCATTAATATTTGAAAACTATTTCATTTAAAAGGCTCAATATCCAACTTAATTTAATGAAGGAACCATGGTTTAGTTTTTTAAAGAACGCTCCTTTTGGCTATCTTATAAGGGTGCGTATCGGGCCGGGCCCCGGCCCGGGTCTCGTTTCGGGCCCGACCTATTTAAATTAAAAATTTATTTTTAATTATAAAATAATATTTTTAATATAAAATATATTATTAAGAATAAAAAATAAATTATATATATATATATATATATATATATATATATTTAACTTACTGGGCTTAAACGAATCGGGCCAGGCCGACTCGGGCCTGGCTGTGGGGCCCAGGCCCAGCCCAGTCCGAGATTTTCCCGGCCCATACCTGGCCGGCCGGGCCTTACTATCTTAGTAGTCCCTCTTCAAGACCTCATAACCTAAGTCACAGTGCCACGTACCGGTACGGCCCGGTACGTTTGGATTTGAATCTGGGTTGGATCCAGATTCAAACTATATTATAACTTAAAAAATCAAAAAAATTACTTATGGTTTACTTTTTTTTTTGTTTTTTTTTTTACTTTAACATAAGAAATCTCATTAACAAGATGAAAACATTGATAATTTATTTATTATGAGCATCTTTTTATTGACATTTTTGTTACAACTTGTGGTTTAATTATATATAATAATTTATTTTTTAAAATTAATTATATATAATAGTCGTCGTACACGTACTATGATTTTAAAAAATACCATATCTGTACCCGTACTTCGTACCCATACCTGAACCCGTACCCGTACCATTGTAACATAGCTCATAACACATAGGGTAAAGCAAGGCCAGTTGGACCCCTTCCCCGATGTCAATAAATCAGATACATCTAATTAATAAACCTAAACTTGAAACCATTAGCTGAATTTGATAAAAAAAAAAACACTAGGTCCGATTGTTAATTGGGTTCGAATTTGATATGCAGTTCACAATTCAATCTGATTCTGAATTTCATATCAGGCTGGGATTTGGCAAATACTTAACCAGGTGACATATAGATACTAGATCTTATGTTAGTGGGATCCAATTTTTGTTATAAAATATATCTAAATTCAAAATTGAATTCATACATGGTATCCAATCAAGTCAAATTTGAGAAATGCAAATTATCACCCGAATATATAGGTTTTGGATCTGGGATTGATCCAACTTTTACCCGATGCAACTTAATGAGATTTCTATATAATTGGATAAGGATTTGGACTCGACGTCGGGTCCGATTATCATAAGCTCGGACATGTAATCTGGTCATACTTTTATCAAGATCCGGATCTGTATTCAGTACTGAAACTCCGCCGTGAAAATCACTCCGTCGATGTCCGCATGTGACTATGTGAGCAACTATTTGGATTGGACAGTATTACACTTTGGTCCTAACCCGATCGATGATAAGGGCTGTAGGCTCAGGATCTTCCTCTTCCATTTGCTCCATCCTCGGTCGCTGCTCCTTTCTTTTGTCTTCCGAGCGGAGAGCCATAACCCGCGAGCACCTTTCGGAGAAACGCGCTCTGATCTCTCCCACCCCGCCTTCTCGTCCCATTCTGGAAACCACAGAGAGAGAGAGAGAGAGAGAGAGAGAGAGAGAGAGAGAGAGAGAGAGAGAGAGAGAGATTAGAGCTAACGCATGGTAACCATTAGGGTTTATTTGTTTCAATCTCTTTTCGTCTAACTCGGTTGTCTGTGTTTGCTTGTTCCCTTTCCCCTCTTTTTTCTGCTTGTGTTCCTGTTGCAGGGATGAAGGATCCTTCTAAGTCGATAAAAAATAGTTCCAATGATGATGATGATGTAAGTGGCATCTGACGCAAACCCTTTTGTTTGATTAGTAGAAATCTGATTGGTTTTGATTCAGTTATGTTTCGAATTTTGTACTTCAACACTTAGGTTTAGGTGTTTTCCCTCTTTTTTGTTTTGAGTAACTCCGACAGGCATTTCCGGGTTTTGATTTGGGCGGGTTCGGTTATTTCTGTATTTCATTGTGATTCTGGAATCCTAGATGATGTGGTGGGAATTGCGTGACGTGCAGGCCCGGAGATTGAAACACAAGTCTAAAAAGCGTCGCCGAGATCGATCTCTGTCTACCTCTAGTTCCGATTCAGATGATTCGTATACCAAGAGGAAACGTAGACGAAGGGAGGCAAAGAGAAAGAGGGCTCGAGGCTCTAGCAATGATGATGATTCCACTCTGCGGAGGAAGGGGAGGAAAATATCGAGGAAATCCGAAAGGGAATACAGGAAAAAATCGAGTAAGGTGAAGCAGAAGAGGAAGACGAAGACACGATCACGTAGAGATTCATCCGGTAGTTCTACTAGCGATTATTCTTCGAGTGAGAGCTGTTCGACTTGCGGGGGTAGCTACAACAGTGATGAAGAAAGCTGGTACAGGAGGTCAAAGAGGGAAGAAATAGTTACAAAAGGTGGGTCTAAGAGAGGCAAATTGAAAAAGAAGGGATCTTTGAAGGGTAGTGGAAGAGAAGCGGATATACATGGTTCTGGGAGCTCTTCTTCATGTAGTGAGTGCAGAGCCAATCGAGCGGAAGTAACAGAGGATGCCCCTAGATTGGTCAAAAACGGAAATAGGGATCAAGGAACGGGCAATGATGGTTTTGTGGAATCACAATCGTATGAAGATGGTGTGTCTGGGAAAGATGATAAGTCTCACGCCAATCATGAAGATGGTGTGTCTGGGAAAGATGATGAGTCTCACGCCAATCATGAAGATGGTGCTGAAGATGCTACTGAAAGAAAATATATAGATGAAAATGAAAGATGGGAAATGGGTGCAGACAATGATATCCTTTTTGGTGATTCAAGTAATATAATGAAGCGTAACCCGGAAAGAGATCCTGAAAATGGTAATTCACCACGTGCTTCAAATATTGTACACGATGGAAGGGGATCACAAAATTTTTCCACAAACTCTCATCAGTATGAAAAGGGCGGTACTTTAATCAATACTGGTAGTTCTGATGACAGAGATCTGGAAGCAATATTAAGGCAGAAGGCGTTGGAAAATTTGAAAAGGTTCCACGGCAAACAGCAGGGAAAGACACAAACTCTTGTTAAAGGACATTCTGATGGTGGTGGCTGCACACTGTTAATGGCAAAGACTGTTGGTGAGGAAACCGGTAGAACTTCCTCTATTAACGCAGGCAGCACAGCTGAAGGTATTTCTGATAGCATGTTGGGAAGGGGCCACTCCAGTGGGGTTCGAGGAGTTGAAGACTCTGATCGCATTGGTGGCAACACCCTGTCGAATTATTCTGATTCATCAAGGTTTCGAAGCATTGTGTCTTCCACACGTATTTCCACAGTCTGCAACAATGACGAGAACAATAAAAATTCTAAAGTTACTGAAGTGAAGAAAGCTGGAGGAGGAGCCAGTGTCAATAAGAATTCTGCAGTTGAACTGAACAGAAGCCAGAAGGTCCCACATCAGGCAGCCGTATCAAAGGGAACTCCTACCACAATGTCGAGAGAAAGAGAAACATTACAAAAAGAATCTATTGTGAAACCAGCAGCCGCTTCTGTAAGTAGCGTGGTGCCTGATCTGGAGGCTAATGGCACTGATAGAGTTCCTTCTGTTGCCTCAGGAGGTTCTGGTTCTGCTATAAGTAATTTTGAACAAACTGGGAGCAGACCCATGACAACGGAGGCCTCACAGTATGAACAGAAGACCATGTCTGTCATGCGTGGTGGAGAAATGGTGCAGGTTGGTGATTTTATTTCAGTTTAGCTTCTCATATAGGTCTTCTTTTGTATCCTCTCGTTCATTGTTAGGGTAATATATATGATATGAATCATGTGATATGTTTGGATTGGTCAGGGGAACCGGTGAATGTATATGATATCTTTAAAGTTGGTCTTTGTTTTTGTCCACTTGTGAATAAATTGCACTTGGCAACTGTCATGAAATGCAATCTATAGATTATATATTTGAGAACTTTCTACAAAAATTAATGCTGCAATGGTTTGTTCAGGTGAGCTACAAGGTTTACATCCCTAAGAAGGCCCCAGCACTGGCAAGGCGGCACTTACAACGATGAGGTGTGACACGTAAACTGGTCTTTGTTTGTGCCCATTTACTTTTTGTTTAACTACAATTTCATTCAGAAGGCTTCAGTGTAAAATGTCTGTCTTTTCCCTCCATCTAAATGCACAAGTTGTAATCTGTAGAAGCTCGATACTAAGGGCAAGTTTGACTTTTTGGATGGCTTGTCCATGAAGATGGGAAGTCTGCATTGTAAAGAGTCAACAAAACATGGAAATGCCCTGGATAGCTTGTCCAAGTTTAACACATATAACGCACAGATTTTCATGATTTTGTGTGCCCTGAAAGGGTCTGACTGAAAATCAAAAACTTTCTTTTCTGGACTAACTGACCAGAAACAAATACCCAGTCAATCAAACTTGCCCTAAATGACTTGTTTTCCTTACTACTGATAGACTTTCCCCATCCTTCACCAGTTCTGAACTGGTGATGCCTAGTCCTACCGTTACAGCAGATCTGAAAGGATCTTAGAAACACAGGTCTGTAGGCCGACCCCTTGCCCCCCTTTCATACTACAGACCCATGGTTTTTAGTAATGTAGTATCCCTCTGAAACCCATGGTTGTGAAACTTACTGCTTGCTTCAGTAGTGGATTTCTCCTAAGTTCCTAACATGTATTAAAGATCAGTCTCGGATCATATCCAAGGCTATCAATCAAAGTTAATTGTCACAACCTTTTAGAACCTCTTTTGTGGGTGACTATGCCCACCTAGGTGAGAATGAGCTTTTTTCATTGTTAACACTTTTGCCCACTTAGTGTAAAGCTGTATGTGTTGCCTATATCTTGCACCTTTTGTTGCTTACCACCGGCTTTCATGTTGAATTTATGGGTTCTTGTAGCTTATCCATGCAGCCAGAACATGATCAGCATGTGCTGCTTTAATTTCCAAACCTATGGGCTGAAAAGCTTCATTTATATTGACTAATTTTTAGAATGTCTTGACTCTTATCTACCTAAGTTTAGTAGTTCTATGTTAGAAATTCAATAGTTTAACCATTCTTTTGGTTGGTTAAAACAGAAAACGACAAGGCAGCAGATATATGTTCATTTTCAGGTTTTCATGAGCGATGTCTTCGATCGTATGGGTTACATTTTTGGGTGGAAAATCTTGGGAATTTAACAAATGAAAATATATCAAAAAATTGTGAGTACAATGAGTTTTCTACTATTTTTATTGCAAGAACATCCATAACAATTCAATATAGTTATCATAATTTTAAAGGAAATCTCAAAAGATTTAAATTATATTAATTTTTTCTGGAACAATGGCCCAAAAACGTGATAGAAACACAATATTTTGGCAGTTTTCCTAATGTCAAGAGCTCTCAAGTTTTCTCAATTTTCTTTTACTTTTTCATGTTTAGTTAGCAACAGTGTATTTATGCATATATGCAGGTATATATGTATTTATGTATGTATGCATGCACAACATCCGTGTTTGTTTACTGTTCAATGCTAGCTGCTACCCTTGTTTGTCAACCATCGTCATTTATCTGTCATACAATGTTAGCTGGTTGTCCAGCCATTTTTAGCTAGTTTCTTGAAATCCATTTTATGGATGAAGGCAAAATTTTCAAATCCATTTACATAAAAATCAGTGAAAAAGGACGCATGGATTGGAATCATTGGTTTTTATATGGGACCAAAGTCAATGTCGTCGTACTTATTGAAAATAAGTTCATTAAATCTTAGTTGTCAAAATCTCAATTGGTTGGTTATCGTTCAACCTATGCTTCAAACTAGCGCCTAGTTGGTCACCCTATTCCTTGGTCAGCCCACTAATTCCTGGCCTGTATATAATATCCATTCTTGGCATAGATACACGTGTCTTTGTTTATCTCCAACCAAGCGTATGCACTTATTCATTTATAGTCAACTGACATTACTGTGTCAGACCAACTAGCGTTGAATTTTCTGTACTTCAAGGCACATAAACTAGACATGTTAACCTCATCATTGTCACAAAAAAAAAAGAAAAACTGTCAGACAGCCATTGATGACCGTCAAAATCTGCAACGCACACACACACACACACACATATTTCATATGCCCTGGAGCGGTGTTATGATTTGAAGTTCCATCTCTGTAGACATCTGTTCATCTTTGTTTAGGAACTCAGGTGTCCAGTAGGGTACTAAACTACTCATGTATTTTCTTTTTCTTTTTTTCTGTTAATTGCTACCTTAGAATGCAGGTACTTGTGCTCCAATACTACCTAGAAGTTTGGTAAATGTTTTTTAGTTTAAACTAAAGAGTAGAAATATGCGGAAGATTTGGTGGATTTATTGATTCTTGATGCATTCATATCGCAGTTATGTATTTGATTTAAAATTGAGATGAACACTGATCACTTACTATGCTGACTATGGTTGCCAGTCTTCTGTATTCTATGCTTATTTCACTGATGCCTTTAGAACCCTCCATGATATGTATGCGTGATAATGAATTTATGAATTTGCATCCACATGTATGTAGATATATATCATAGATTGATTGCTACAAGTTCCACATTTTGTTCCTTCATATTATAGATAGTACAGTAGAAAGGTTCATATGGTTTTCTCCACCATATTATGTTTTCAATTTGATGAATATACCGTGAATTCAATCCATTGTGTTCACTTCAATCAAGACTTGGAGTTGCTAGTCCCTTCCATTTGTTGAAGCGTTTTTAAAAGAATAAACTAGTCTAACAAGAATAACATGAGTTTCATTCAATTTAATCATTTTGGCCGACAGTTTTGCATAGATGGTATGTGAAAAGACACTAGGGACTAGACTGAACCATGCGGCAGCAATAAATACGAGTATATTTATTTTCATAACCTTGGGTTTGAGTTTTGTTTTGTTTCAGAAGAAATTATGGTTTAATTAATCCTGCTCATATGATAAATCCTTCTCCATACTTTTTGAATTTCAACTGGATCGGATTCATTAAGCCTGATGATACTGAACGGTGTTATGATGTCATGAGTGACAAATCTGGCTACTGAATCAAGTCATTGTGAAGGTCTGAATAGTATAACATTACCAGCTACTTATGTTGTATATGTTTTTCCTTCCTGTAATATTTGATGAACTGATTTTGGTGGATTTGCCAGTTTTCTACCTGTTTCTCATATTTTTCATCTTCATGAAAGATTTAATCCCTTATGCACTTGCTCCTTCAGGAGAACCCAAAAAAAAAAAAGTTTATGATCATCAGTGCAGTCTGTAAGCTTAAACGTCTTCTCTCTTTTTCTTGTTACAATACAGCTTCTTGTTATGCTTTTTTGTATGGGAGCGTTTGATTCTAGCTAGTGTAATCTGAGCCAACTCGCTAGTTGCCAGCTGAGTTTTCGTCAGTACTAGAGAAGAGAAGTCTCTCTTGGAGTTGCTTGTCTGTAAACCCAAGAGAAATGAACACATGCATTGGTGGGGCTTCTTTCATTTGCTCACAGTTCATCATCCGTCTTCTGTACTTGTGGTTCCCTTGGAGTCATCGCGTGCTGCTTTGGCTTGAAGCTCAATTGATTTCATTTGGCGAGGCAGAGCAGTTCAAGAAAAGACCTTTTCAGGAGTCGCCCAACAGAGTTGCCTAAGCTCTTGGCCTAACCGTGCTGTAAGAAATGATGTCCATACTTTTCGCTTTTCCATTGTTGCAAGTCAGTGGGAATGAATAACGTAGTTTTCTGTTGCTTCTTCATCTTGGAACTGTTGGATGAGCTATTCGAACTTCAAAGGCTGAAACTGTATATGTACGGCGATGCTTCTTCTGTCTGTCTGATATTCCATACTCCAGGAACTAGGGGCATATCCAATCATTTTTCCCCTTTTTATGAATATGCTGATTTTTAGTTTGGTACTGTAATCAGGTATCTATTCCGTCGAGTTGTCTATTACATTTTCAGAAGAAAAGCGCATTGTGTCTCAGAAGCGTAAAGACAATAATGCACATTCGAATGCATGGTTTGCAAGCACAAGGTCCAGATCTGTGGCAAGTGGTCCAAGTTCAAAACACGTTGTATCACAGAAACGCAAAAACGATAGCGCTCATTCCAATACATAGTTTGCAAGTATAGCCTTTGGAATTTCAAAACATAAGGTCCCGATCCTTGGGAAGTGAGGTGAGTTCATCCTTCATGAATTTACCTATTGTTCCCTTCAGGTGCACGTCAGGCCTCAATGTGAACGTGTTACACGAACTCTACGGAGTCTAATTGGCGGTATTCCAGCCGGTCTGTTGTTGATTCCACCTATGCTCGCCCATTGTTTGTACCTAACTTTGTAAGTCCTATCCGCGGAAGGCCGATAGAATTTGTCGGCATTTTAATTCAAAGTCTTGTTAATCCAGCCCAATAGTCTGGAGTGCTGCTTATCTCCGTATTTTGCGTCTGGTACGTCCGGCGGTGTCCGGACCCATTTGGAATGGCATCATCTCCCAAGTCATCTACGAAAACAAAGTCAACTTCTTTGGAATGGGATCATCTCCCAAGTCGTGTACGAAAACGAAGTCAACTTCTTTAGTGCAACGTAAACCCTTGTCAATTTCTGAGCTTCTCCCTTTAAACCGGCGGATCTGTCGCTATCTTTCTTTCTTGTCATATATTCTTCCACCCTTTCCTTCCTTGTCAGATCGCTGTCTCGGTTGATGCTTAGTGCCTTCAAAGGAATCTCGATTGACGCTCAGATCCACCATCCCGCACCCCAAACCGTCCCTCCATCCTTGGCCACCTGAATTAGCTTCTCATGCTTCTGTCCTCGACAACGATGAAGGGAACTCTATGCCTCTGTACCATCCTACTCACAGCCTTAGTAGCGACGGTTTCCCGGGCGAAAGGTGCCGCTCATTTTCCTTTCGCTATCTGCTACACCCCTATTAAGGACTACAAGGCCAGCACCGCCTACAAGCAAAGCGTCAACAGCCTGCTCCTCGCGCTGCGGCGCAACGCGTCCCTCACTGGCTTCGGCACCGCGGTCGCCGGCCAGCCCCCGAACAGAGTTTATGGCACCATGCTCTGCTACGGCGACGCCTCAAGGGAGGATTGCAGGGGCTGCATCTCTAACGCCACCGAAGGAACAGACTCCCCCTGCGAGTCTTGGGTAATGTGGTTTGACCACTGTGTGTTGAGATACTCTCCTTCGAACTTCATCGGCGTTCTGGACACGGAGGACATCTCCTCCAGCACCAACCCCGACAGCCCTGATGCTTCGGACCCTGCGCTCTTCAACCTGCAGCTGGTAACGCTCCTCTACAACCTTACGGCGGCTGCCACCGGCAACCGATCCGGGATGATGTACGCGACCGGAAACATTTCCGTCACGACCGGTCAGACGATCCACGGCTGGGTGCAATGCACAAGGGACATCTCCCTCAAGGACTGCGGCACCTGCTTGGCAAATTTGATCTCAAGGATCGAGACGGGCAGCATCGATAAGACGGACGTCTTCATCACCTCAAGAACTTGCATTATTATGTACCAGGTGCCACAGCTGCTTTCTTCAAGCTCAGCGGGTAAGTTTACTTTAGAAAGCCACGCAAGCATAAATAAAGTGAGCCTGAGGGGAACACTGAGATTGGTGTGCCTTAATTTTCTTTCTTCGTGTTGGGAGGAGTATAATCTTCATGGATAATCAGCACGAGAGAAGCGGTTAGCACGAAAAAGGGTAGTTATTTATTTATTTATTTTTTTGCAAAAACACGCATTGAGTATTAGTGGCTGTTTGACATTAGGAACATAACGTGTGTTAGTGTTTTACAAATATGCCTCAAAATTAAGAAAAGACTTATGGAACTCTTGTATAACTGTTAGATCCATTTTTTCTTATTTTAAAGCAGATTCATAAAACAGTTAATGTTCCTAGATTCATAAAACAGTTAATGTTCCTAATGTCAGAGGGTCCCTTGTGTTCAATCACCATGTTACATCTTTAGTGGTTCTTTTTGCTTTGAGAGGCATAGCTAATTAGTTTTGTCAATTCGATGAGAATCATGAGATCTACTCATTTAAAATGTAAATAGTGGATGCATTGTACCTTAGTTGCAAGGTATCTGGCATTCGACCCAACTCCCAAAGTAGCTCTAACCTTGGAAACTGAATTAACAAGTCCCATATTCAACCTCTCATCAAATCACATGATATAAATGATTCAACTCACTAAAATAGGCAATAATGTAAAAGAATCCATATGCGTTTTATATATGATCCAGTTATTTGGATGTTTCATGACAATAATCGTGGAATTTTCTTAGTAAAAGGCATTCAATAGCAAGGATGCGCTCGTGTCCCCATAGGTTACCATTTGAATTAGACCAAGATTTAACTTTTTGTTGAAAAGAAAGACAATTTACCTCTATAAACAAATAGTCTAAAATTTACATCATGTACATTTGCGCATCCCTTATTAACATTTATGATAAGCCGAGGGCCCGATTGGAATCCTAGAAGCTGGGTCGTTTACCTTCTCAATCTCCTGAATTAACTATGAACATAGTTTGATTCTACGCAAGATCAGGATCTTGATATAAGCCTGCAAAACTGTTTTTTGCCGCAATTTGTCATAGTTTATGTTTGACATCAACAGGGGTCGAGCTCCATTGGATCAGGAGAGACATTCTTGTCTCCATTATCTCAACATTTTCGACAGCAGCACTCTGTCTTGGAATTCCTCATCGTTTCTCCTTCTAAAGATGAAAATAGTAAGATTGCGTTGAAGCAAAGTGTAAACATGTATACTTTTGTCAACAGTTTGGAATGTGTGAATAAAAATTCATGATTTGTGAAAGTTGATTGAAAGCAGTTGTTCTATGAAGATTATCCTTTTTGAACTGGCAGATTGCCAGATCTGACTAAATCCAGTACCGTGATTCACGTCAGGCATATGATTACTATCCATCCTTTGAACGAAATCTTGGCTGTTGGTAGAAAGTCAACTGAAGTTTATTTATTATGGGTCTAATAGTCCAGATAAAACAGATATTCAGATGCTACAAGGGACAAATATTTGGATATTGCAAGTCAAATATGCTGAATGGCAACACCTGATATAATACCAGTACTTCTATATTACTTGAATAGTGTCAAATACATGTATGCCCCACCCGTTCTCCGTGTTTCTTGTCCACTTGTGATGGCGTGCTTAAAGACGTTTACTAAAGCAAAGTCAACTCCTTCATTCTACGTGTAAACCCTTCTCTGTTTACTAGCTTCTTTCTTGAAACTGGAGGCTCTGCGGCTATCATTTTCTTCATTTTTCGGTAAGATTCTCAAATTTTCATGGCCCTTCTAAACTGGACAAAGTGACAAGCGCCACACTCGAATTAAAGGAAGCAACTGTAAGTTCACTCAAGTCCGAAAGCAGTCCTGAACCTCAAGGCAAGGAGAAAGGGGGAAGGGCTTTGCCCTCTTTGAGGTATCTCCCCAAATTTCAACAACCTTGTTGACCCTCCATTGTTGCTCACGTAACTAATTTAGCTTTCTTCCTCTACAATCTTCTCACAAAGGACTCCTCAAGTTATTGCCCTGTTGGGATGTATACCTCACAGCAAACACTACTTTGCTTACTTCTCAAAAAAGAAAAATAATACTGGAATAAAATCCAATTAAATATAGGGAATATTGTGAAAGAACCCATATTCATTTTGTATTCCAATGTAAGTGTTTGTATGTGTCATGCCAATTATTGCCGCATTTTGAAAGTAACATACATGCCTTTTGACTTTTTTGGAAGAAAATAACAAGTACACTCTTTTACCATTTGAGTTATAGACAAAGGAAAATCTGTTTTTCTTCCTTTTCGAAAGGAGGAAACAACAAGAATTAACAGTAATACAGTTACTCTGGGATGAAGCCAAACCAACATTAGAATTGTGATTACAGGTCGCCAACAATGTCCTGAAGTCCTACGATTGATCTCGATTAATAGGCCTGCAATAAGAATCTAACCGGTTGCCTATTTGTCACCTATGGACCTCTAGCAGGAATTAGCTACAGCCACTATCTCTCTGTCATCTTTCTGCCATCAATTTTTGTTGCAGATGAACCTGTGTTGCCACTGTTTCTTTTTCTTCTTTCTCTCCTCCCCCTTTAATCACCTTATGCTCTGTAACGACAAGCCGCAACTCCCAGTTCAGATTGAATGCTTACACAGGTAAACTACAGTAGATTCCACAGACACACGTGTTTCCAAGTCACATTTGCAATTTCGAAACTCAAAGATAGAAATGCCACATACAAATTTAAAGCCAGCCAGACGCTCTGTGAACTTCTATCTGAACGAAATGCTTACTGTATGTAGTAAACAAGCACCAACGATTCAGATGCGCGACAGGCCAACGGTTCCTGCCCATTGGATTAAGTCTTCGATATTGGCAGAAAATCAATTATGTTGGGACTCGTCCAAATAGATATCGAGATACCGACTGCGAATTAATATTTAGATACTACAAGTGGGAGGTGGAGATGCATGCTGAACAAAAAAAAACGTATAAAGGTATTATATGGCGAGGAAAAATATGAAAATGATTCAACAAAGTCCTATATCTTAAGAATAAAATGAAAAAATCTCGGTAAATTTTTAAAAAATTTGAAAACATTTAATAAATTCCAAAAATTATAAAAAATAAAAAATATAAAAAACCGAGTATAATACGCATATAATATGCACTTTTTCTACGTTTTTTATTTTTTGACGTTTTTTTCAAAAAGACGCGTTTTGTAATGTTTTGTCTAATTATACGTCTACTATATTGAGTCCAATTAACGGCATTCTATCCGTTCTGTTGTTCAATCCACCTTCTATGTGTGAAACTTGGTGATTGCTTATTATATAATACTAAATATGTACAGGCCCAAAGCCAATCCCCAATTAAATAAATTTTCTGTTGATGTAGTTTTTCCCTTGTTGGAAAGCTGATTTTGTTGAAAAGATGAGCCCACAGTTTCCATTCAGGCTGATTAATACAGCGGCGCCCAACAGCCTTGAGATCGCCGTCTTCTTCGTCTGGTATATGGAATGGCATGTCCTAACTCTTAAGTCGTCTACGAAAACAAAGTCAACTTCTTTGTTCTACGTCAACCCTGATCAATTTCTCAGATTCGTCCTTAAACCGGCGGATCGGTCGATACGACTCTTTCACGTTCTCTATTCTTCCTCTGTCTCCTTCCTTACGAGATCTCTCCATCTCGATTGATGCTCTGTGCTTCCAAAGGAATCTCGATTGACACTCAGAATCCATCGTCCCACACCCCAAACTGACCCTTCGTTGTTGGCCACCTAAATTAGCTTCCGTCCTCGACGACAACGATGAAGGGAACTCTTTGCCTCTGCACCATCCTACTCACAGCATTAGCAGCGACGGTTTCCCGGGCGAAAGGTGCCGCTCGTTTTCCTTTCGCTATCTGCTACACCCCTACTGAGGACTACAAGGCCAGCACCGCCTACTAGCAAAGCGTCAACAGCCTGCTCCTCGCGCTGCGGCGCAACGCGTCCCTCACTGGCTTCGGCACCGCGGTCGCCGGCCAGCCCCCGAACCGAGTTTATGGCACCATCCTCTGCTACGGCGACGCCTCAAGTGAGGATTGCAGGGGCTGCATCTCTAACGCCACCGAAGGAACAGACTCCGTCTGCGAGTCTTGGGTAATGTGGTATGACCACTGTATGGTGAGATACTCTCCTTCGAACATCATAGGCGTTCTGGACACGGAGGGCGTCGTCTTCTTCAGCACCAACCTCGACAGCCCTGATGCTTCGGACCCTGCCCTCTTCAACACCCAGCTGCTAACGCTCCTCACCAACCTTACGACGACTGCCGCAGGCAACCGATCCGAGATGAAGTACGCGACCGGAAACGTTTCCGTCACGGCCGGTCAGACGATCCACGCCTGGGTGCAATGCACAAGGGACATCTCCCTCAATGACTGCGGCACCTGCTTGGCAAATTTGACCTCAAGGATCGAGATGTGCTGCAACGAGAAGACGGACGTCTTCATCAGCTCAGGAACTTGCATTATTAGGTACCAGGTGCCACAGCTGCCTTCTTCCGATGCAAACCCGCGGGGAAAAAATCCGCAGCTGCCTTCTTCAAGCTCATCAAGTAAGTTGACTTTGGAAAACCATGCGAGAGCATAGTGGGTGTGCCTCAATTTTCTTTGCTCGTGTTGGAAGTAATCTCTCCGTGATAATCAGCACGAGAGGACGCGGCTACCACACAGAGCCAGTGATGGGTCCATATGCATTTTCTATACTTTTCATGACAGTCATCGTCAAATTTTCATGGCAAATTGCCTTCATCATTTTTAATCTTTTGAAAAAATAACACGAATGCGCTCGTGTTCCTATATTTTACCATTTGAATGAGCAATAGATTTAACTTTTTGTTGAAAAGAAATTACAATTCGAATTGGACAAAGAAAGACCGTTTACCTCTATAAACAAATAGTCAGAAAATTTACATGATGTATATTGGCGCATCCATTATTCGCTTATTATGATAACCCGAGAGCTCCAACTCTTTCAACACTATAAAACGATTGGAATCCTAAAAGCAGGGGCTCTCAATCACCACGTCTTGGAATCCTGGTTACCTTCTCAATCATCTGAATTAACCACTAACATAGTTTGATTCTTCGCAAGATCATGATCATAAAACTGTTTTTTGGGCAAAAGTGAGACATTTGACATAGTTTATGTTTGGTACCCACAGGGGTCGGGCTCTACTGGATTCGAAGCGACATTCTTGTCGCCATTATCTCAACATTTTCTACAGCAGCACTGTGTCTTGGAATTCCTCATTCTTTATCCTTATAAAGGTGATGAAAAGAGTAAGGTAGTACGTGTTGAGTCAGAGTGTATTATATCTTTATATTTTTGTCAGCAGTTTGGAATGTGTGATTATAAATTCATGACTTTGTGAATGTTGATTAAAAGCAGTTGTTCTATGAGCACATATCTTCAGCTACAACTGTGAGTGGGTTCGTACCAGCTTCTGTAAATATATCAACCAAACTCCTAGCATCAAATTCGAATCGAGCGATCCGAATCCAGGTCTATCTCAGCCCCGTCACACGTCCTTGGGCATTGAGTTCATCCTTTCAGAACAGCTGGCCGATTGGACCGTTTCCGACCTTGCTAAATCCAGATCTGTGACTTCACGTCTGGTGTATGATTCGTATCCATCCTTTGAACGAAATCTTGGCTATTGATAAAAAGTCAACTGGACTTTGTTTATAATAGTCCAGATAGATATATATTTATAAGATACTACGAAGGACAAATATTTAGATATTGCAAGTCAAACATGCTGAATGTGAACACCTTATATGATACCAGTACGTGATATTGCTCGAATGGGACTTGAACGTATGTATGTCACACCCGTTCTCCTTGTTCCTCATCCTAAAGTCGTCTACGAAAACAAAGTCAAGTTTCTTCCTTCTACGCAAACCCTTGTCCGTTTACTAGCTTCTTCCTTGAAACCTGTGGCTCGGCCGCTGCACTCCTTTCTCATTCTCTTTGTTCTTCCTTCATTTCCTTCCCTTCCTGACGAGATCTCCAAATTTCAACAACCATGTTGACCCTCCGTTGTTGCACCGCCTAATTAATTTAGCCTTCTTCCCGGCAGCTCAGCTGCTACTTTTCTTTCTCAGCTTGAGCCTTCTCTCTCTATATCTTTCCTTCTCATCCTTTATTTCTTCGTCCATTTGCTTCCTTTCCTCATCAGTTGTTCAAATATTAAGCATCTTGATTGATATTTGGTCGCTCCCAAAAGAATCTCGCGCGCTTGCTATTTAGTAGACATCATAATCCATCCTCCTGCACCCCAAATCGGCCCTCCATTGTCACTAATTCAGTTTTCTTCCTCGATAAGGATGATCAAACAAACTCTCTGTTTCTGCGCGACCCTATTCGTAGCATTAGCAACAACAATCTCCAAGGCCGAAACTGCCAATCGTTCTCCGTTCTCGGTATGCTACGTTCCAGCCGGGGACTACAACGTCAGCACCATCCACTTGCAAAACGTCAACAGCCTGCTCTTCGCCCTGCGCCCCAACGCGTCTCTTACTGGCTTCGCCGCCGGGGTCGCCGGACAGCCACCGAATCGAGTTTATGGCACAGCCCTCTGCTTTGGCGACGCCTCAAGCGAGGATTGCAGGGGCTGCATCGATAAGGCCACTGGGGGAACATCCTCCCTCTGTGGGTCTCGGCAGATGTGGTATGACTATTGTGTGGTCAGATACTCTCCTTCGAACTTCCTAGGCGTTGCCGACGCCGAACTGGTCGCCGGCATCTACAACACTAACAACCCTGCTGCTTTGGACCGCGCCGTCTTCAACCAGCAGTTGGTAGGGCTCCTCAGCAACCTTACGGCGATTGCCACCGGCAGCCGATCCAGGCTGATGTACGCGGCCGGATACACTTACCTCGCGGCCGGTCAGACAATCCATAGCTCGGTGCAATGCTCAAGAGACATCTCCCTCATCGACTGTGGCACATGCTTGGCAAATTTGACCTCAAGGATTCAGAAGGACAGCATCGACGCGACGGACGTCATGGTCTACTCACGAACTTGCATTATTGGGTATCAGCTGCTACAGCCGTCTTCTTCAATCGCACCAAGTAAGTTGATTAGGAAAGCTCACAAGCATAATTGAAGTCTCCCTGTGATATGTGTGTGCCTTAATTTTTCTTACAAGCATACTTGTTTAGGATTAACATCGCCTTAGATACTGAGCAAGAGAGGACGATCTTAATATAAGCCTGAAAAACTGCTTTTGTTTGAAAACTGAGACATTTGACATAGTTCTTGTTTGATGAAACAGGGGTCGGGCTACAGTGGTTTGGAAGCAGCAACATTCTTGTCGCCATTATTATCTCAACATTTTCTGCAACACTATGGCAGCATGCCCTTTTCCATCTTTGAAGAAAAGTTTATTGTGTTTCCTACTTTTTTCTTTTTCCTTTCTTTGCATGAAAACAACTTAATCAAGCGGCAGCCTCGTGAGATCTGATATGACCTGATCAAGAAGTCCTGGCCCCAAGATATGAATGACTGTAATACTTGGAGTGCTGTATTTTCAACTTAATTCCCGTGAGTGCTAGTTCCCTGAGCCGTATTGGGACGAGTCATAACAGAGAGAGGATAATTTACTTTTGGCACCTTTCATCACTTGTAACTGTTTATAGGATTCTGTAATATTATCACCCAATTTTTATAAGAATGATTCCGGCCAGCACACTAAATAAATTATCCACACGAAAACAAAGACACATTCACACAAAGTTTTTCGACAAGACCAACTCATGCCAAGCTTCATTACTTGCAATATTTATGGAATTTATGTTCCTGATTTCCCCAACTCCCACCATTTTTTTCTGCTTCAACCATTTCTCAAAGAACCGAAGCCGAGGATGCCAAGGTAATGAGGGCGATGACAACATTATATCCATTGATCAGCAAGTTACGGTCCGATCCTGAAAGCACCCATATTAGTTCAGACCATATGAAACAAATTGATTGGGAGATCATACATATAACTTTAAATTTTAAAATCACATTCCTTATCAACCATAGGAGTTCAGCATATTAGACATGGGTCTTGTTGATATTTGGTTACCTGATCCACCTCAATTGATATCTATAGAGCCAGTTCATTCGACGGGAATCGAAGTCAGCATGGAAGCGTGAAAATTTCGTTTTGGAAATTCAAAGGGAAACGCGGTATCAATTTTGAAGATTAATCTATTAATGTTCTAGCATCGCCGTAATTATACATATATAATATATGACAGAATTAAGTACATGAATGTGATTTTCATCTCTAGATGAAGTGCATAGCATGCAAGCATCATGTCATCCATGAGTAACGGCCATGGTAAACCCAATCATACAGGTTAAAGCGATTCAGACCAGAGGGTGCTTACTCGATGGATTTGATGAGGTCTGGTTGGTGCCGGGAATTGGTGGCGGTAAAGCGGATGGTGGAATCGCCGCTAAGCTCTCCATCTCGTACCTTATGACGCAACTTTCTGAGCAAAATATCGCTCTCGTCCCTCGAGCTGCCAGATTTTCCTGGATGAAGGATTCGGTCAGCTTCGCCAAGCAAGAGCTGCAATTAGCCATGGAGATGTCCCTCCTGCACTGCACATGGCCGTGTATCTTGCTGGTAGAGTTGAACCCAATCTCCCCCTCTGCAAACGTCTGGCTCGGCCCGCTGGTTAGAGTGACGAAAGTTAGGTTGTTCAGGAAATTTTTCAACATCTGATCGTAAAGAGCAGCGTTATCCGATGCGTTACCACCGGAACTGACGGAAAAAACGAGCATCTGGTTGTCCATGACTCCGGTAACATTTACAGAAGATAAGCGCAGGAAACAGCTCTCCCCCCAGAAAGTGCTTGATTCACAATCAAAATCATCCAAACGCAGCCGTGAAAAAGACATACAGCTCCGGCAGGCCTCCTGGGAGGAACTTCCGAGGCACATAGCGAGGCCGTATTGTTGCTGGGGAGGTTGGCCGGCACTTGCCGCTGCGAATCCGGTAACAGACACATCAGCTGCCAGCGAGAGAAGAATCCTATCTCTGTACTTCAGCAGTATGGTTTTGTCGGTCGTTTTGTTCAAGCCTTCATAGCAGATGCCCGTCGACGGGAGCGCCTGGATGCTGTAAGCCATGGCCGCTGCCGCAAACAGCAGTACTGCAAAAGGAGTTTCGAATAGATTCATTGACACGGAGGAGGTCTGTCACTGTAGTAGTATCCTTTACTGGGAGAATCTATCCTGAATTTCTAACAACGCCTCTAGGAAATTTAGGCAGTGAGAAGCCCTGGCAGATGAACTCTTAAATTTTTTGGAGCTACAGATAATTAATTTGCTAGATGAATTAATACTTTCCTTAAAAAAAGTTTGGACAAGGTCAAATTTCAATATGGTCATACACCTGCTGAGATCGGCTCTCAGCATGCGGAAGCCCAACATCCTTTTCTTTTTTCTTTTTCTCCTTTTCAGGGAAACTGCAACTTGAAGTTTCTTTTGTTCAACAAATCAAATCTATAAAGCCAACAGATCAGTAACGCTTCGTGAATAGGGAAATCAAGTTCATCTATATATCAATAAATTAGTGGTCCATTTGCAAAGCAATTCCCTCATCCGTCTTTTAACAAAAGTTGATCAAGTCCATTAAGCCAAACCCGAATATTGGTTATATTTTTAAATAAGAAGTTGTTGAATGTGGCCGAGGAGTTACGCCATCAATCTAATCTTGATAAATGTCTACTTAAATAACTGATTATTTTCAACAAGATATTTTGTGACGAAGTCTTTGACTGAGTAATATGTTATAGAGAGAGAGAGAGAAAAAAAAAGACCGACAAAATGAGAATTCATTTAAGACAAAAGCATAGACAATGACAAGGCGTCACCAACATCAAGTAATAAGAGTGAAGGGAACAACGGCAAAAGAAAAATAACAAAGAAAATAAGAGCAACAGAAAAAACATACAGAAACAAAAATCAGAGCATGAACAACAAACAAGAGGAGGAAGATGGAGTAAGCGAGCTAGTTTGAGGTCATCCTGCGACCAATGCGAATGGCAAGGTGGACATCTCCCTTGACAATAGATCCACAAAAGCGACACGCTCTACTATGTCCCTGAACATGGCATTGATTGTTGTGCTCTGTTCAAACCCGCCACCAAAAATAAATGAGCGAAGACCGCTAGATAAAATGCCACCCACTGCTGACTGAAGGTGAGGATGAAAAGAGAAGGAACTGCCGATTGGTGCCTGCTTTCCTGATCAATGTTCTTCGCCATTTGTAAACTAAAGAAGAAACGAGTGCCTGCTTTTGTTTCTTACATTTTTTTTTCATGAAGCTAACTTAATTATGCAGCAGCCTGATATAATATAGAGATATCTGATATGACCAGATCAATAAGTCCTGGACCTAAGATATGAACGATTTCAGTTGTGAGATTGAAATCCTGAGGCAAGCAATCAAACCTCATTTACGCCCCGGAAAGCCATTGCACTTCGCCAAAACAAGAACCTCACATGAAAGGATCCTATCTACGGGACTAAGAAATCATTGCAAAATGGCATGTAATTCTTCTTTACAAAAGCATGAGGAACTTCAAAGAAACTGCAACAGTTGGCAACCTTCTAGTAACATGCTTGAGATATTGATGCCAACGCTCTGAAGAAGCTTTGTCTATTGGAAGCAGAGGTAAACGATTACATGTTCAGATTTTTCACTTGACATAGTGGTAACAGCAGGCCATTGCTTGAAAATTGCCGGCAAAGCGTCCAAGAAAAACAGAGGATCTTTTAGGGAGTAAATAAAAGTACTACTTGTAAGTTTTACGACCAAAAAGAACGTCCTACTTCGTTGACGGCTTCTTCATTTGTTGAATGTCCCCCAGTATATATCTTATTCTTTTATTCCGTATCTCATCGGATTGCTCCTATCTTGCGAAAGAATGCTTCTATTTTTTTGTTTTTCTGTTTTCTTACGTGTAACCAGCATACGTATTGTACTTTATTTGGAATAGTTTTCTGCGTGGGAGCTAGCGTGTGATTAGAAGCTTCATGCTCTGCTGGGATGACAATCTGCCAAAACTTGGTTTCAATTGAAACCAAGTTTCTCCCTGAACCAGATCTTTGGTAAACAGATTTGCCAAAAACCTGGTTTTTGCTCTGTTTGTCAGCCCTCCTTAATGGAGTTTTCGTTTAAAAAATAGAAAAACTGAACAACTAATCTCCAGCCAATTCTCTGCTGCTCGCTGACAGGTACATACATACCCTAGCTAGGACTGCTTCACTGTAAGAAAGGAAAAGAACCAATACAAAAAGGAGATCACACAGTTTACGTGGTTCAGTTCACTTGAAACTTACATCGACGGTAGAAAACCACTCTGCTCTCTTAACACTTAACGAGAGCGAGTGGAGAGCATTTTAATTATACGTTGAGGCAGTTGTTTACCGCAGTATTGATCTTACTTGTTTGATGATCGGAATTACAGAATTTAGTAACTGCTGTGTCGTGTAAAACTGATTTCCCAACTGCTCCATCGTATGCTTCAGTTTGGTAGTTGGTGCTGCTCAGCATATTATCATTATCACTTTCCCTCAAGCGAAACTGGGCGTCAACCAGATTGAGGTAAACTTGGACAGCCAATTTCCCGGCACCTAGGTGGCCTGGAAAGTGGTCTGAGGTGAAGAAAAATACTGGTTTTATTATATATTTTTTGCCATTTTTTATGAGAGGTCGCCCAAAAATGGTCTGGCCTACGTCGACTAGCTGAAGCGGCGCCAGCCCGACGATTTTTCACCAGCCTCCTCCAGCGGGGAACTGGTCAAAAAAGTGTTTCATCCCCACAAGCTGTGGTGAGGATTCACATTGTTAGTGAGAGGGGTTCACCTTGTCACCTCCTCCATAAAGAAACCCGGTTTTGTAGGGACAACCTGGTTTTTGTTTCAACAGAACAGACAGAAAACCAGGGTTTTCTTTAAAAAAAAAAATGGGTTTGGTGTCAAAGCAAACAGCTCCTCAGAGTTTGATTGGTATTGCTGATACCCCATGGGGTTGGGCTTGAGTCTTAAACTACTCAAGGGCCATTCATGTCAGAGTAAAGATGTTGTATTTAACTTAAACAGTAATTCTCAACAATGAACAGTTAGTCGTCAGATAAATATGTCATAGTCTTACAGATATATTATGTGCATAACAAACATTCTGGTGTGTTTTTTCTTTTCTCAACGCTATCCATGTTCCTCTAAATGGAGGTTCAAATATATACAGATAGATCTCTTCTCGTCCTGATCTTCACTTAGGCTTTGCATACTTAAAAATGATGAAAATGGGTTGCCCCCATTAATGACATGTTTAACAATAAAACAAGTATTCTGAACAAATTACAAATCAGAAATCCTATTCTTGTCCGTGCTTACAATTTATGCGCTTGCGCAAACTCGCTGTTTTGATGAATTATCCAGTCCTTTCCCGGCAAGACCTTGTCATGTGCTGATCTACGAGTTACAACCAGGGAGCTGCCATTTTATTTCACCTCAATGAGTTTGTACTCCTGACAATATTGGGGTACTCTAAGAACACATTTTATGTACCCAAATCCTCACACAGCCTCTCTATAGTACATAATATTGAAATAGAAAAGGGTAATATATATTTCATCGACACCAACCTTGTCCATATTTTTTACTTACCGTTATGGTTTCTTTGGGAACCCAAAAAATGGGAAAGATGCATAATTTGCGCACATAGGGCGGACTAACAGGGTACCAGTATGTTAGCGAGCTTCCTTCACAACTGTTGTCTCTCTTCCGAACTGTAACTATAAACAATATGATTGACTGGCATATCATCCGGCATATATGCACTGCCTGGAAAAGTGCAACATATCTTTTCCTCCTCTCTTTTTCGATGATGAAGAACCATCAGGTCTAAGCGGTTGACTTACTGCAAAACTTGTGAACCTTAGTGTACTTGCAGGATGCTGCAACATGGCTTATATACGTTTAATTTAAGTCAGTGACAAAGCTAGAAAACTACAGAGCTAGAAAACTAAGTGTGTGTGTGTGTATATATATATATATAGACGTTTAAGAGGCACACACAGAAATAACACTCGAAAGCTCACAACCCAAATTTCTTGGGTCGATGCTAAACTCAAAACATTTCTTGGGTCGATGCTAAACTCAAAACATCTTATAGCTTGATCCATAGTAAAAAAAAAAAGCTGCGAAAAGCCTTTTTCTAGTGGAGAAAGGTCTTCCGATATAAAAGCAGCGTCACCACGATAAGATACCCACTCAAGTGAAACCATGGATATCACTCTTACCCATGTTCAAGCCCTTCCCAGCTCTACAGAGCTCGACCGGCTTGAGATTTTATATATGAGGAAGCTCGGCAAGAACTCAGAACCTTTTGAGCCAGCCCTTCCTCTGTCATCCCAATGGCAGCCAAGCTATACTACTTAATAAGGGCAAAGAACGATGCCCCTTCCGCACAAGTTAAACGAGAGAGAGATTCAAGAGCCTCGCATCAAAGTGAAGAGAAAATAGACACGAAAAAGGATTAAGATTATAGTCTCCCAGCCACAAAGCGGGCACGAGAAAAAGAGTCAACAGAATTTGATAAGTTATTCAGAACAAGAGATGCGTCCAAAAATTATACCGACAAAGGCATAGGATTCCGAACAATGCAATAAAAATTTTAGCGTCGACCAACCCGTAAAAAAGGTCTTCGCTTCTAGGTTTTATTTTTTCATCACCATCTGGGGGAAGGGATCGCAAATGAAAACCAATTAGCCCCCGCCTCCGGATCCGTATTTCTTGCCAAGGACGATAACCTGCAGCTTGTCGTAGCCAGCTAGCACACCAGCACCAGCCACAGCACGCAAAATGTTGGCACCGGCACCCTTGAACAGGGACTTGGCTCCCTCGTTCTTCAAGATTTGGGAGAAGGCATCCATGGAGCTCTTGTACTTCACAGCCTCCCCAGANTGAATACTAGAAACATCGAATACAGACCACAAAACGATCAACTTGTACACATGAAACCATGAAAACCAACCTGCAGCTGTCCGACCAACACCACGGGCTTCAAGGAATCGTACATTCCAAAGTACAGACCACGGTACACGATGATTCCAACACAAGAGATGTTGAACCCACGGTAAAGTCCAGCAACGCCATCCGACTTGATGGTTTTCCTGTACACGTCAACCAGGCCATTGAATTGTCTTTCCCCTCCCTTCTTCGCAGCCTTTGCATCGTTTGCTAGACGTGTACGGGCGTAATCCAAGGAGTACACAAAGAGCAGGGAAGAGGCACCGGCCGCTCCACCAGATGCCAAGTTTCCAGCAAACCATTTCCAGTACCCATCCCTGTCCTTCTTGAAGTTGAAAAGGCGCTTGAAGTAATCCTTGAAAGCAAAATTCAGGGCCTGGCGAACCAAAAGAGTTCCCAAGTTAGCAAATGAACGAACAAAACAAAAATATAGTCAAGGATAAGTGGAGGTTTGGTAGACAATCAAAGAGATATAAATCCAAGGCTTTTACGCTTGGTCAAAATAAACGTCTCACTTGTAGCAACATTGCATTCCTCGTTTTTCATCATATTCATTCATCCACTAAAAAGGTGAGAACAAACGAAGTGCACCAAAGTCTTAAACTCATGAAACCGGAAGATGTGAAGGTACCTGGGTAGGAAAGTAACGGATGACATTGGCGGTGTTTCCTCTCCACAGTGCGATCATACCCTCATCCTTGATTGTACGGCCGAAGCAATCTCCAATTCCCTTGTAGGGCTCCGAAAGACGACCCGCTTTGATCATCTCATCCTGGTTCTGAATCAGCAGCTTCACACGCTCAATTGGAGCAGCTGCTGTTTTTGAAACAGCAGCTGAGACACCACCCATAAGAAAATCAACCATGAAGCCAGCAACTCCTTTCTCTGATGGTGCCTGCACAAAGATAGGAGAGGCAGGCAATGCATTCTGCAAGCCACCGTTACTATAAACAGCTGCAACATGGCTCATGTTAGGCATATGATGCATGCTGGCATTTCGGTTCTGCAAATTTGGAGAGATTCTCGAGTATAAATATGATTGCCCAGACAATTTCTGAACAACAGAAGGATACCGCTGCTGCTCAGCCATTTTCTTTTCACAGCTGACCTGCAAGGACATGCATCGTTATAACTTCTTACAAGAAAGATAAATTCTAAAAAAGTGGGTAGCTTTTAACAGGCTATAACATGAATGAGAAAAAGGATATCAATACAAAACTGGATTTTTACATTAACCAACTAACTCCACTGGAATAACAGGTAGAACCTACCAGACCATATGATGCGCATGCGCGTGCATCATTGTTATCGAACAAACTACGATGCTTTCATAACGCTAGGACCGAAAGCCACTCCTTGTCAAACATCACAAAACGTAACTTGCCCAATAAGAGGACTAATGGAAATAGAACACTGGAGCTTCCTGACAGTAGGAGCAGTCACCAGCAAGCGTCCACTTTAACGGATTCCGGAAGAGTCTTTCACAACATTGCCCGTAAACAAGCATTAACGCATAGCACAAACAGTACTCTACTAAATAACACACCGATCAGAAACAAAGAGCAACCACGGATCCACATCAAACAGAAATGACT
The DNA here is from genome assembly GCA_011799765.1 of Nymphaea thermarum. Taxonomy (NCBI): domain Eukaryota; kingdom Viridiplantae; phylum Streptophyta; class Magnoliopsida; order Nymphaeales; family Nymphaeaceae; genus Nymphaea; species Nymphaea thermarum. Next base: position 50,870 of record JAANDH010000422.1, read on the forward strand.
CTGAAAGATCGCCGCACACGACAATAGAAAAACCTTCCGAAGCTCAACAAACAAATGCGTTTCGTAAAACAAATTGACGAGAACACAACGATAAACCCAAATCCCAACGCCCTGCCAACACTAAGCAACAAGACAACCAGATCTACCATCCAAACAACAGATCAACGCACATAAAACGCGTATTCGTCGAGATCGCAGAGAAAAAAAAAATCAAGACAAAAACAACCGATGATTTACACGAGAAGCAACTTACAAAGGCAAGAATGAGGAAAGAAACCTCCTAGAAAACCAATATCATGAGCTACAGAAAGTCGAAATCGAACCGATCGATCACAAGGAATAAAAAAAGAAAAACAAAGAAATGGAGGGAAAAGAACATAGCAAAGAGTACCTCAGGGAGGTCTTCCGGGAGGGCTTCCTTCGGTATGCACTCTGTGGAGGATCAGTCTCTTCCCTACAAGGAGGAGGAAGAATGGAGCGAAGAAGAGAGGAAACCCTAGACGAAGCTTCCCGTGTTTTAACTGCCCCTTTCGCGGTATACGCGGATCCCACGCATCGAGTTAACCGGATCGCATTCCTTCCCCTCGCGTCCGCACCGTTTCGTACAGCGAGCCCCCGCAAACAAGGACGTCCACCGACCGGTTTTCCCCTTTTTGCTTTTGCCCAACTTGTCGGAGTAATCTTCAATTGGAGTCCAGAACGTTCTCCATTATTGAGAAATTTGCCTTACTTTTCGTAATTGCTCATCTTCAATTGGAGTCCAGAACGTTATCTATTATTGAGAAATTTGCCTAAATTTTCCGAAATTACTCAATACGGACCTGAATTTATGTGCCAAGCCTAAAAATGAATTTGTTTATTTCGCTCATTTTTATCGTTAAATTAAAAATATGAAACGAAGGGATCTCTACCAAGGTTGGTAAATAGGCCGTTGATTTTTGTTTGAATTCCTATGTTACGAAAACATAACAACCCCGTCGCGAAGTGAAATAGAATATGAAACCGTGAGCTCCCAAGCACTAGGAGGAGAATTTGATCTCTCACCGTGTGCCTGTTGAAGAATGAGCCGGCGACTCAAACATAACTTTTGATCGAAACAAACCCTATGCCATAAATGAATAAAGAGTTGAAAGAAAGCTTCAGCCTGGCCTCCTAACGAGGGAGCGGTGGAAAACTCCGCCCACCCAAAACAGAATGGACTACAAAGTCGTCAAAGGCTGGCTATGAATTTCTCTCGTTATTAAACCAACACAAGTTTAAATTATAACTTTTTTAAATTTCTCGTATTGGTGGACAAGTTGGACTAAGGGTCACGCGTGCTAACAAAAGTTAGGTGCCTACCTGATCATTGTTCTTTTTCACACACTCTTATAACTTGCAGTGAGTGTTTTTTTTGTCGAGTTTCATATAATGAATTCCAAGTTCCCCAAAGAAAAGGCAAGAAGCACATGCTATGGCCGTTGACACGATATTATACATAAAATTCAGACGATCAAGCCTTCATTTTCTATCTCCTAAACAAAGTTTATTAACAATTTGAACATGGGAACTCCACCTTTATTTGAAAAGTAAATGGTTGGATATTTCCCCATGTTGCATTTCAAGAGTTGTTTAACCTTAAAGCATGAACCCTAAGAGGCTGTTTGGTAATAGAAAGTAGAAACCATTTATTACTGCTCCATGATTGTTGAGGCAAATTGGTGAAATATTATTTTATATTACATATGTGTCAAAAGCCAATTTCTGAGGCAGATTCATGTAACATAACAAAGTATCATTATGGCCAACATAACAAAGTATCATTATGGCCAAACAGCCCTTAAAGAGTTTTTGCCTCAACAAGAAAAGAAAACTCATGTTGAAAAGAAAACTCAACTTCACAAGAAGACACAAGGAGATTGGAACCTATGACCATTAAGGTTACAAGGTAAGAAGAGATGGGTGCTAAACAAGGCTAGACCGTTGCGATAACAATTTGAGATTGCATGGTACCAGATGGGTGGCATTGACGGTTTTAGAACGAAACTTAGAATGGCATTTACAGGTAACGATAAAGAAAATTACAACAGCAGGTTACATGTCTTGATTTTTAAAGAACCTCGCACAGTACATCCTGGTACTCGACAAACCAGCCGCGGAGCGTATATAAAACTGAGCACCGTCGCAGAAAAAAATACAGAACTGCTCGACATCTCACTAATCCTGTTTTCATGGAACCCATACCTTGGACAGACGAATATTTCAACCATCAATCACATGCCTCGATTTTACTACCTCGCTGTGTCATTGCCCCAAAATGAACATAAATAATCGAATATGGTAGGCTAAGCAGACGGCATAATATAGACGAAACAAGACAAGTTCATGCTCGGCTAAGTCAATTTATTTAACTGAAATTTAGCTAGAGAAAGATTCAACAGCCGTTCATCATTTCATCCTAATATCATTCCCTTCAGAAAAGAAAGGAAGACAATGTCATCAAGAACATTAAAGAAGATTGAAGAATTCAAAGAGCAAGACACAAAAAGAGGTTTCGGAATAAGTTCGATGAAATTATTTAAAAAACAAAAGAGGGGACAAAAAATATGCCGACAACGGCACAGCCTTCCCAATAATGACAAAGGAAAAAATTCACTCCGACCAAAATGCAAAAAAGTTACTTGTAGGCTTATTTTTTCATCAGTATCTCTGAAAAAAGGGGGGATATAACAACCCATTAGCCCCCGCCTCCGGATCCGTATTTCTTGCCAAGGACGATAACCTGCAGCTTGTCGTAGCCAGCTAGCACACCAGCACCAGCCACAGCACGCAAAATGTTGGCACCGGCACCCTTGAACAGGGACTTGGCTCCCTCGTTCTTCAAGATTTGGGAGAAGGCATCCATGGAGCTCTTGTACTTCACAGCCTCCCCAGANTGAATACTAGAAACATCGAATACAGACCACAAAACGATCAACTTGTACACATGAAACCATGAAAACCAACCTGCAGCTGTCCGACCAACACCACGGGCTTCAAGGAATCGTACATTCCAAAGTACAGACCACGGTACACGATGATTCCAACACAAGAGATGTTGAACCCACGGTAAAGTCCAGCAACGCCATCCGACTTTATGGTTTTCCTGTACACGTCAACCAGGCCGTTGAATTGCCTTTCCCCTCCCTTCTTCGCAGCCTTTGCATCGTTTGCTAGACGAGTTCGTGCGTAGTCCAAGGAGTACACAAACAGCAGAGAAGAGGCACCAGCCGCTCCACCAGATGCCAAGTTTCCAGCAAACCATTTCCAGTACCCATCCCTGTCCTTCTTGAAGTTGAAAAGGCGCTTGAAGTAATCCTTGAAAGCAAAATTCAGTGCCTGGCGAACCAAAAGAGTTACCAAGTTAGCAAATGAAGGAACCAAACAAAAATATAATCAAGGATAAGTGGAGGTTTGGTAGACAATCAAAGAGATATAAATCGAAGGCTTTTACGCTAGGTCAAAATAAACGTCTCACTTCGCAACATTGCATTCCTCTCGTTTCATCATATTCATTCATCCACTAAAAAGGTGAGAACAAACAAAGTGCACCAAATGTGAAGGTACCTGGGTAGGAAAGTAACGGATGACATTGGCGGTGTTTCCTCTCCACAGTGCGATCATACCCTCATCCTTGATTGTACGGCCGAAGCAATCTCCAATTCCCTTGTAGGGCTCTGAAAGACGACCCGCTTTGATCATCTCATCCTGGTTCTGAATCAACAGCTTCACACGCTCAATTGGAGCGGCTGCTGTTTTTGAAACTGCAGCAGAGACACCACCCATGAGGAAATCAATCATGAAGCCAGCAACCCCTTTCTCTGATGGTGCCTGCACAAAGATAGGAGAGGCAGGCAATGCATTCTGCAAGCCACCGTTACTATAAACAGCTGCAACATGGCTCATGTTAGGCATATGATGCATGCTGGCATTTCGGTTCTGCAAATTTGGAGAGATTCTCGAGTATAAATATGATTGCCCAGACAATTTCTGAACAACAGAAGGATACCGCTGCTGCTCAGCCATTTTCTTTTCACAGCTGACCTGCAAGGACATTCATAATTACAATTCACAACTGGATAGATGCATCATAGAGGGAAAAAAAATCTAACATGCCACAATATCAATAAAAAGGAAGATGAAAAGAATAAGCCTATGAAAGAAAATAGATTTAGAAATTTGAAATTCAAAATGATTCTTAAAAACTAGTGACGTAACTCTCAATACATAACAGCCTTAGCCACGTGTCTATTGATAGAGTAAATAAACTGGAAAAATAAGAAAGGATGCTACCTCTCTCCCAACTTTAAAGATACCTAAAATTGATCACCAATCAACAAAATCTGGACTAGTAGACACCATCAGTGTATTAAAAGACCATAAAAAACAACAATTCATTACAACTACCATGATCATCAAAAGGCCGCAAAAAACCGGGCACAGTAACCACATATTGTTATTAAACAGCGACCAAACTGCAAGACAACCTCTTATAAAGCATTCTGGCACCGCTTAACTCAATCAGTTAATTCGACGAAATATGAACGCGACAAAAACATCCTATCACCGAAAAAATAAAAAATTAACTGCAACAACAGCAATACGCAATCAAACCAAAGCTGACGAAGAAAAAAAAAAGTAACATAAAAATTCCAAATTGCCCATATACAAAATTAAAAATAGATAATATTGCTTAAGACAAAGCAAAAGGAAAAGCACCTGCAAAAAATATAGCTATACAACCAAATTATGACAGGACCACGCTGAAACGGATGAGAGCAAATTCTAGATGATATTGGGAAAGAAAGGACATACAGAAACTTAAAAAAAAATCATAAAAGAAGGTCATGGCAACATAAAAGTAGTTGCAGGAACACGAGTTGCGGAAGAATACACTTTAGCCAAAATTTGTACAGAAGATAGATTGCGGGACCTGTAGTATTGCAACGCCTATCTTCACTTTCGAGCAGTGTTATCCGTATCGTACGATACGGACGCGTATCGTACGATACGTATCGTATAGGTCAAGAAAACCTATACGATACACTGTTTAAAAACGATACGCGTCCGTATCGTACACGTATCGCACGATACGGGCNATTTTTCTTGATTTCTGAGTTTTTGTTTTCTTTCTGATTTTTAATAATTTTTCTCTATTTTTTCTGATTTTTAAATATTTTTTAAAATTAAAAAATTAATTTTACGATACGCTACGCTACGTTTACGATACGTTACGATACAGCGTATAGGTCAGCCCGACCGATACGCGATACGCTACGCCTTTTATAACATTGCTTTCGAGTGTTAATTAATAATTCATGATGAAGGGGAACCGTTGGACATGCATAACCCAGATGCAACACCTGTCTCACTTGTTTCAAAGAGTACATGGATCACGCAACATGTAAAATTAAAATAAGAAACCTAATTTATTGGTGCGACTTACTGGACTATATATATATATATATATATATATATATATATATATATATATATATATATATATATATATATATATATGCAAGTATGTGTGGACTCTAATGAAGTTGATACATGATTTGCATGATTGCATGACCTGCCGTGTGAAGTTGTATTTTTAAAGTATTAAGTTGTCGTTCACTATTTTATAAAGCAACTTTGGACGTCACACTTTTGAGCTATATTCCATGAACCATTTTCCTACCAAAGAGAGAGGACCAAACACAAAACAAGATGACTTAGAATCATTGCATTTTTAAAGCATAGGTTGTTGTTCACTATTTTATAAAGTAACTTTGAACATCACACTTTTGAGCTATATTCCATGAACCATTTTCCTATCAAAGAGAGAGAAGACCAAACTCAAAACAAGATGACTTAGAATCATTTTCCTTTAAGAGATCGAAAAGAGAAAACACTCAAAAAATTGTAGAAATGAAAATGCTGTTCAAGTTGACCGTTTCTCAACAGTAGGTGGAGCTACTTGCAAAAAATTTAACATGACAGATATCAATAGACACACCACATAAAAAAAGGAGATTCAGGAAGAAAAAAGCCATATTCAGGAAAATGGTCTAATCGCTCAGGAACAACGAAAAAACACAGATCCAAATAAACGAGCAACCGCTGCCGTCTACTATCAGCACATTACACACTGAAAAACAACAAAAGAGCAACAATAAAATGTAATGGCTGTGCGTGGAAACAAACTAAAACCAGATATTTCGCCAGCGGAGCAACAAGAGCACCAGATCTACGAATTCGGATACCGATCAAGACATATACGTCAAGGAAAACACATATTTATCAAGACGACCACGATCCAGGAAGATGAAACGCCTTAAAGCATAAAAGTCGACCGGATCGTCAATTTCACGCGAGAATGAAATGGAAAAAACTAGAAGAAGTAAAGAAATCCGCAGAGGGCCTATATCATCAGCTAAAAATCGACACAATAATCCGATCGATCATACATGTTACATAACGGATCGAACACAGATGAAATGAAACAAAAGAAATGGAAGAAAAAGTGGATTAAGAGAGACAAAATGATACCTCAGCGAGGTCTTCCCGGAGGGTTACTTCCCTGTGCCCGCTCAGTCTCTTCCCCACAAGAAGGAGGACGGGGTTTTATACACATAAAATTTTGGAGAGGGAAAGGGGGAGAGGCGCCCACCCGGGACTTGTTTTTTGGAAGGAGAAAGGAGGAAACCCTAAAGAAACTTCCCCCCTTTGACTGCCACTTTCGCACTATTTCCCGGACTTCACGCCTCGACTTAACCGGATCGCATTTCTTCCTTTCACGTCCGTCGCCGTTGGCACACTCCCCCAAAGAACAAGGACGTCCGCGAGACCATTAATTCTTTCCTAAATCATTCAATGGACGCTTTCAATTTGGAACCACGAGGCCCATGTCCTTGCAACTAATTCCATTACGCACCTTTCAATTTATGAATTTCCACAGACCCACATAAATTTATCTAAAGCCTGCCTTGAATGTCGTTATAGCAAAATCTCAATTAGAGAAAAAGGGAGTACCTATAATAAAGAACTTCCTAAGTTGTTGGATTTAATAATTAACACTTGCGATTTTCCGGATCTCGATCCACAGCTGGTGTTAGGTAACGTTAAACCCGTTTAGATCTGGAGCATAGTGGGTTCAATCCAGATTCACGTCGACCGGTAGGTGTCCAATGAGAGGTTGCCATTGGATCTGCCCGTTTCATTATTTTGTTGGTGGATCGACGGACCCGGTAGACATACCCAGTGATTTTTAAAATAAAATAAAAAAATCCCCACGTGAATTGTGAACGGAAAACTCCTTGCCGGCGATCTACCGCCTTATTGGGCCCTTCATAAATAAAGAACGTGTACTTCTTCCCCACCACACAAAAAAAACGACGGGGGAGGAGGAGGAATGAGGATGGCGGACCTGACCCCGCCACCGGCCCACCGGTATGCCGTGCTTAGACCAAATTGATTGGTCGTTCGCTGGGTCAACGTCACTTTCGAATTTTTCGCGAGAAGTTTATCTCACCACCCGGAATCAGGCACGAAGTAGACTCCCATTCCCTGCCTTTGGGATACTCTTTTTCTGAGAGAAAATGTAATGAGGTGTCAACAAGCTTTAATGCCTACCAAGCTTTACTTCCATTCATATTACACTTCAAACTTTTGTTTGTAGCAAAAAATTACTGGACATGAGAAGGTAGAAGAGGTAATTAGATATGTTTTTAGTTGATATTAACGTAATAAGCTTCCACCCGTCGACTTCTGATTACTAATTTTCAAAGCCAGCCTTTCCAGATCAATCTTTTACCTCTTTGGACCTCAATATGCTTCTGTCGATTCATTCGTCAACCTTTAGTTAGCCCAACTTGGCGGCTGCACGGGGCGGCTTATTTTACTTTTCTTTTTTAATATGCACATTATTTGAACAAAAGAAAGACTCTCTCTCTCTCTCATATGTTTTTATTCAACACACGACTTTTTGTTTATCATTCAACCAAACTCCCGTCTTCCGCATCAAATATTACAAAAATTTTCAACTTCTCGGACTTTAATGGGCGAATGGATTCGTGGGTCACGTTCTAAAACAGGGTATATGATCTCATTTTAAAATCTCATCAAAGAAGAGTCTTCCCTTTTTGGTGTGATGTTGGCTCACAGCAGGAACTGACCAAATCGAGTGCAGATCTGAATGAACCACAAGGACTAGGACCCGAAAGAAATGTACGAGCTTGGAGGAATACGATGTACAACTAAACCAAAGGTCCAGTTAGTTGTTCTTGTTTTGATTCACAAACAAAATTTTACAAGGAACTGAATATTATTTCAGTGTTACAGCTTGGCTGTTATTTAGATATATCATAGATAAACTTGGGCATAAGATTATTCACTTGGCTTATTTATAATCAAAGTGGCTAAAACGCATCGACAAGTTGTGCTGTTAACGAAGAACTATATGATCAGACATTTAAGAAGAAATTATAAAAGATACGATTTTATATTCAAGCAAAGCATGCATTCGGGAGTTCAATCGAACACGGCAGTTGGCTGTAATAATGAAGAGATTCGCAATATATATTGAATAAAAGATAGGAAAAGCCTCATGTAACTTGAACCACTGGGGAAAGCAGGCCCGTATAAAATAAGAGGCAACCACACTCTGCATAGCTAAGCAACTTTATGACAACAGGTTGGACTGTGGCCATACCTGGCTGGCATGCTTGTCTACGTCATATGCTAATTAGGCCCTTCTCTGTCTTTCTCTATTTCTCTCTCTCTCTCTCTCTCTCTCTCTCCTTTCAAACTGCACAGAGTCTAGTCTCATTCCCCCTACCCGTGCTAACATTTATATGTTTTTTGGGACTGCAACTGAACAATTTTCCTTTTTCCTCTTATGAAGTGAAAGACCAGATTTTGCCATTATAAGATTAAAGTGTTCTATTTCTTTTTCCCTGTAATGGAGGCAAACGGAGGGAGGAGCAGCATTTAAAATTTAGATGATCGGCAAGAGCCTGTCATCTCACATCTGACAACCAACAGCTAGCATCTTTACCAGCCAACGGCATCAGCATAAACTTGACATTGCATACATTATCTCTGTCAACTGCTGATCCCGTTGTTGCCTGTTGGTGGAGATCAAGAATTAAGATCTATGGATTCTATGCAAAGACCAAAATAATACCGGTTGGCGGTGCATGAGGATCATATACGAAGCTAAACACATTGAGAGGCGGTTTCTAATTGAAAGCAGTTTGAAAACCTCCATCCGGTTTTGTGAACCATTTGCAGCATTACACGAACAAGACGAGATCGTGCAAGTTCCTTGGGAGCCAGAGAAGTACCAATCCAACCATACGAATTTCTGTTATCAAGTTATGCCTGGCATACCAGAGATGCCCTAACCTGCTGGTGGTATGAAATAAGAGCTGGTACAGGAAGAAAGAAGATATGCCGAACTTAAAGCAGTGGAAAGGCAATGAAGAAAATGGAACAGGTGGTTTCCTGTTTCACCATATATGTTCTGTGGTCATGCCATCCAACAAAATTATGTCAAATAAAAAGTAATAGACATATGATAGGCTGCACTTGTGGGAACCAGGAAAAGGACTTAAGACATGGCTTTATTTATAAGCGGAAGAGAAAGAACGGCACAATGACAAAGTCGGAACATACATACAATTGAATATAAGGAACTTCATTCACAGAATGTACAAACAAATAGAAACAAGGATGGTTCACAAGTTATCATGACAGGGTTCGACATTCGAGGGGATTGAGCTTAGATGTAGAATCACACAAGCACGAAAAGCTGAATATTGAATCTGTGGCCACCTTGTTCTCAACTGCAGCAGCCTCCTCCCTGTGTTACAGTACCATCTCTTCCGGTGGCTGGAATTCCCCCTCCAAAGCCAACTTTAATTCCATAGGACTGAAAATTATGACAAGAAAAAAAGCATTAAAGCAACAAACTGTAATTGAAGGAAAGGGATACATAATACATCAAATCCACCCAAATAGAAAAATATGCAGAAGACCAACAGGTGCTTTGATATCCTTGTCACCTTTTAAAACTAATAGAAAGAGATATTTTGGACTTGTCCCATTGACGTGAAGTTATCAAACATCCTTCAAGAAAAGGTAAACTATGTTTGGCTCATCATCATTACATAAATTACATAAATGGTGACCTTTAGACATTGACCTATTACATTCATCTAAAGATAGAATCTGCATGATGATGTTTCTCAAGAATAAGGGCAACAAAAAGCTGGCACTATATGTAAACAAGGGCCCAGAATCCCATCTTATAGTCCCAAATGAACCCAAAAAACAATGTGAAGCAATCAGGCGCCTCTAGACTTCGTCAAGTAGAAGGATGAAAACCCTATCATATTCTTTTTCTGGGCTACCACCGAACCCACAAAAAATTATAAACATGGAAAAGAGATGGCCGAGTGAAATGGACCCACTCTAGTGTCTCAGACTCTCAGTTTCATCTTCTTCTTGGAGATGTTGGAAGGTCTCATCCAGCATAGCATCGCCAAATTGCGGGAAGTTCCAACAATTGGAAAGAGGGCATTTTCAACATGAAACCTAATCAAATTCATATAAAAAAGAAAAATGCTGCAGAAAAACATAGTTGCATGCAGGAAAGAACTGACCTCATTTGAGACATCAAAGACACCTTCTTGAATCTTCTTATAGATGGTAGCTGCAGTACTTATGAAGGCCTAAAGGGAGAAAGAGAGAGAGAGAGGTAAGCAAGAAGTGCTTAGAATTAAAAAGGAAAGAAGCAGACCAACAGAAAACAACAATAGTCAGCAAGCAACATGGTGCACATTAAATGAGATTGGCTGCACCAACGGACCACAGCATGAAAAAATTGCTATGAGATTATTTTATATGTTTACTTAAAATTGTTCAAACATATGACTTAGCATAGGCAAGGATAGGCCCCTGGCTTCCCTTTTCCCTCATTAAGTTCCAAATAGGATTTGCACATGTCCTAAGTATCTAACTCTGTTACAAGAACTAAGATCAGATGTGCCAAAGTCTCCACCCAGGAACTTCAGGACATTGGAAGACAACTATCTGAAGGCTCAAAGAACCCAAAGGGAAATAATAACACCACATGGATTAGTTTCTATAGGTCCCAAAAAATCTCATATGAAAAATGAGCTTAATCATGCATCGATCATAGACAAGTGCACATTCACATGCAAGCACAGCTCATGTTTGTATCATTCGAGATTGGGCCAAATTTGAGGTACTCGGTTCATTGTAGACCCCTAGACAAAGCAGATGAAAGATCCTGATGATGAGCAATGTATCACCTCCTCAACATTCTGGGCAGTTTTGGCAGATGCCTCCATAAATATCAAACCATGTTCCTTTGCAAACTGTTCACCTTCTTCGGTGCTGACAGCTCTTCTGTGTGCAAGATCACACTTGTTACCAATCAGCATAATTGTCATATTCGCATTTGCGTGCTGCCTGGCATCCTCCAACCAGCTTGCTAGATGGTTAAAGGTCTCTCTCCTACGAAATAAAAACAGATAGAAAACCATTATTCATCCATGCATCATAAATCATTTACTCAAACAACAGAAGATCAACCACATTACCTTGTAATATCATAAACCAAAAGAGCACCAGCAGCTCCTCTGTAATAAGATCGAGTTATTGATCTGAAAGATTCTTGCCCAGCCTGCATAAGAGTATGAAAACTATTAGAAACATTAACGTGCAAATTACTAGTTAAAAATCGACAAGCACCCACTGTAGATTGAGGAACAAGAAAATCAAAAGTCGTTCACAGATTCTGCAGTTCAAGTCCTAGAGTCCTATTTGGTTGCCTATACATGAAGTTGACAAAGGGATGCATGGACAATAATGCACATTAACCAACTGATATAACATATCTATATGTCAGCATCTTATAGATTTCAAGTTTTGGCAACTGTCAGAAACTTTTTGTTGCTTTTATTTTGCTTTAGTATAATGCAGAAGAATATGCGAGAGAAAAGTTATTTACCTAATGTGATAAAACTTCTAGCTTTGACAGTAGGTTTTGACATTGCACCCAAAGCATTGACATGTAACTTTGGAATTTCATTTGGCAAAGTCTGAATTAAGCTATAACGGACATTAAGAGCATGATGAGCATGTAGATGGTGCATACGCACCTACAACCTGAACTAATTGTAAAGGACATCTTATTGCTCTTCTTCGTCTACAAAGAAAATGTCTTGCAAATATAAAATCAGGTGTCGATTGAGCCAAACTGTAGGAAGCAAGAAAAAGTGGTGAAAGCAACTGAAAATTTTGAAACATTGGGACAACTGCAACTGACATGTCAAGAGGCTTTAAAATCACTTAGGAAGCAACTAAGAACCCTTCCGGTCAACAAAGTGGATTCAGTGAGAACAAGAAGCATCAATCATATTAACAGTGAAAGTGCTGTTTTAATCTTCATTTAGTAAGTCTGAAAATTCTCGTGGAAGAAATTTCAGATAATGAACTAAGACATGATTTTGTGCAATTTAGGCATTTCTTTAGCCATTAATATTTGAGCTGCCCCCAAATATGAATTCAATAATGTTACAATAGATCAAGCCATTAAGGTAATCTTTAGATATTCACCCAGATCAAAGGCTTGCAGAAAACCTAGGCACTGTTCATTTCTTGAATGTTAGGACTTTATCTTGGAACTCTGGACTATCTGTTCCTCAAAACTCAAAAGTTTTAAAGTAACAAATCCACAAAGAAGAAATTGCAATTTCATGAAGCCAGGGATTTACAAGTAGGTCACATTAGTACACCTCTCACTCTCTCTCTCTCTCCACCCCCTTTGCCCTAAAAAGGAAGAGAAAAGAACAATCACATGACACTGAAAGGGAGCTAAGGCTACAAAAAAATTGGTGTTGGACAACGATATATGATGTCAACCATCTGCAGAATTGCTTATTCAGGGAAGGCTGACCACATCTTCGATCAGCAAGCCATAGGATCATGCACGAAGGGAATTGAGAGCAAGTCAATTTTAAAAAATAGACGACAGAGTGTGATAACTAACTGTGTCCCATATTTGAAGTTTGATCGGCTTGTTGTCAATACTTATCATCCTAGCACCAAATTCAACACCGATTGTCAAGTCATGCACAGGTTGGAAACGTTTGTCAGTGAACTGCAGGAGAAGGCATGATTTACCAACACCTGTAAGAACATGACAGAATAGATCTTCATCAACATAGCAGATTATCAGCTCAGTTCAATAAAAATAGCTTCATCACAGTTAAAAAAATGTAGATGAGAGAAACAAAATTATAACAAAAAAAGACATAAAAATCATGAATCAAGAATTACACCCACCTAGTGAATCTACCTACATTATAAATAATATATAGGAAAATTCTACAAAAGTGAAAGCAGATAAAATATTTATTGTTGAAATGTTAAAGAGGTGCAGATGGCATAGGGATCCACATCAAACCATCCTCCTAGGGCTCGATCTGAGTATGCATATTACACATAGTAATGAAGTTTGCAATGTTCAATAACCAACCCAGGACAATGGGTTGATTAATTCTATGAGCCCTCTTATATTTTCCAGAACAAGAGAAACCCATTCCTATTCTGGAAAAGTCAGAAATTGAAGCCAACAAATGTCAGTGTACTTGAGAAGAGAAAATGTTGGAATATCAATGATGGCAGAGAATGAAAAAGAACAAACAAACACTCATTTCCTAATGATTCCCCGTTTGGTTGTTGGTATCATCTTGTTCCCCAAGGTAATGACTGTATAAAAGTATCTTTGCATATAAAAGCATATTGTCAATCTCTGTTTGGTAAAATCTCTGTTTGGTAAAATCTCTGTTTGGTAAAATAGTATGTTGCCTTTCTAATCCAGTCACCCAAGCCTATTATCTGAGTCCTTAATGATGTCACTACTTGTTTTTGAATGATTTTCATGTAAAGAATGTCAAATAATGGCATCCATTGTTTGTACATATAAAACCTATCCTGATCTCCAGAAAAGATAATAAACACTTTCCCACAAAACAAAAGAAGGTTGCCCTTTAAACCTCAGACACCATGTAGGATGTGTTACAGCAACAAAAGCAACCATTTCCCAAAATAAAAGGTATGATTCCCCAACATAAGCTCTGCCGGAAAGAGTACGTTATCCAGAATGGAAAAAAACAACTAGATAACATGAAAAGTTCAAAATAACACAACTAAGCATTTGGGAAATCTTAGAGTACAGGTCATAGAAGACATAAAATTTCAGTAAAGACAACTCCTAAACTGCACATTGCAGCACATGCAGACTATTCAATGGATGAAAAAACAGTGACAAACTGCTATGAAACTTCAGCTGCGATAGAAGCTTACGACAATAAAAAATAAGATTATTCCAAAGAAGATTGTAAATCCGCCCATCTTAATTATTGATTTGAAGGTAGAAAAGTAAGACAACAGACATGATACTCATTGCTTAATGCAACAATAATAGAGAAGAACACTGACCTGTATCCCCAATTATTATGTACTTGAATAAGTATGCGTAAGACATGATCAATCAACACTTTTCAGGCTCTCAACTTACAAAAAACCTGCCCATGCGTAAACATACTAAAAATATGAATTCCAAATCCGCAATGCTATAAAAATTGCACCAATATCAGATAAGAAATAACACAAACAGAACAAAGAACAAAAACCACAAAATAGCACCACGATCCCAACAAAACCTACACGAACAGAGCACGAAATTATGGGGCAAACTATATCTAATCAAACGCAACCTCCATCAACTCACAAAAAAGAAAGGACAAGAGGAATTCCTAAATCGAAAACCTAAACACAGATACCCCCTCCCTTCCCCCAAAAAGAGAAAACAAGAAAAATGAAAGAAATAAAAGAAGAATAGGGTCGGGAGCACGAGAGGACGAACAAGAAGGAGACGCAATTGGGACAAAGACAAGAAGAAGAGGAAGAAGAAACGAAGAAGAAGCGGCAGAAAGGAACACAGATCCGGCAGTAACTATCAATCCGGAGATACACCCCATCGGGAAAGGGAGATCCCCCACTGTCCAGCCACAAACAGAGAAAGCAAGATACCCGAGAAGAAGATCACCGCCGAAGGCCGCCGGAGATGGAGAGATCGCCACCGAGCCTACGGCACCGGGAGGGAAGAGAGAGAGAGAGAGAGAGAGAGGAAGCCGGTAAACCCGTTTAGGCCGGGGAATGATAATCAATCTCCAAAAAGACCATCAAACCCCCGGGTTTAGAAGACTCCATCTCTTGCTCAAGTGTGTAAAACGCACAAGAGTCAGGGTTTTACCGTCACTCAAACAACTAGCGTACTTCCATTTGTAGCCGAATGCGTTCACCCTACTCTTTGCCGCCCATTTAGAAAACTTGCAAGAACTCCTCGCGTTATAGTCTTATTACAAACACCCACCTAAAGTTTCCGACATCTTACAATGGCCGGATTGAGAAATTTGTTGTAAACTTGAGTATGTAACAGTCACGTTTCATATTATATTTTTGCGCTCTTGAAACTGAATGTTTCACAGGTATAAACAGATTTGAGATCGGCACTTATGATATATGTAACAACAATCCAACGATAGATTATAACTACATTTGAGCATAAAGACTTGAATTGGATGATGTTTGAGTTGCAAGGATAAGGTCCCAGATTCGATTTTCACCACAGTCAATCCACTTTTTGCTCGATACTGGAATCTTGAACTTTTCTTATGCTTGAATACCAATCTTTCTGAGTTGTTGAAGCACACTTTGAAGGGCTCGCGTAGATTCTTTCCTTCTACGATGGCATTAAAATTCCACTTTTGGAGTGGAAGAAGTAAGCGTGCTGGTTTAACCTTTCTTTCTTGTGACGCCTGATAAGGCCGCCGGCTCCCTCCACAGTGCTGGTGACGCCTGATAAGGCGCTGGCAGTTCTGGGCAGCCGGCGACGCTTCTCCAGCGTTGCCAGCACCAGGAAGGGGAGGCGATGGCCTCCCCCAAAACACAGATAATGAAGCATTTGATCTTGGATACACAGAGAAGGAAAGGCAGAGGAAGAGAAATGAAGTGGAGATGGAGCCAAAGAGGGGAAGTGGAACGAGCGTACCTGTGAAGAAATACGATCGATCGGTCGGTCAGTAGGTCGATCGAAGGAGGAAGAGGTGGATGGCTTGCTGAGCGAAAGACGCGTTCGGTCGATCGAAGAAGGAAGATGCAGTGGCAAGGGAGAAGAGGAACGCGCACATGGAAGAAGCCCTACCGGGCGGGCAAAAGAAAAAATCCTCGAAAAAAAAGTCGGACCCTCCAGGGTAAGTTACCCTAGAACTCGATTTGCGCGGTAAACTTTCGCCATGTTTGATGGCGCTGGTTGAAACCGTACCAAAAAAAAAAGGAAAAAACACCCTGTTTTCTGGCCATCAAACGTCGTCTTAAAATAAGAAGTTGAAGCGGACTGAGACGATGTTTTAACTCGGTTTGTAGGAGACTGTGAAACGGGAAGGCTATGGCTAACTCCGTCTCCTTCAGATTCAAGTTGTCGTCCTCTTCATCCAAGCCAGATGTGACCACAGAACTATCTTCAGAAGAAGAATATGAGAGAGCCATGTGGACATGCTCTGTCAATCCAGGGCAGCTGTGGCCTTCGCTGTTCAGTGAAGCTGATTGAACTGGCAGATGGACCTTATTGGGTCCCTCCTCCACATGGGGCGACATCAAGGAAGATCCTCAAAATTTCTACCGCTGCTACATCTACCGGCGAAATCTCCGGCCAGATGGTAAACGATATGATTAGGATCTCAGATAACCGAGCAGAGGCACGGTAGCAGGTAGCATTTTAGTTTTGATTCTCCTTGGCACTAGGTCCTTGGTCATATGGGTAGTAGGTTGCAGTCCCTGACGCAACTGTGGATCGGAACTAATGAACTGATGAGGTTTTCGTGTTTCTTTTTCAGAGTGGTGGATTGTAATCCTCTCATTCATTCCTCCTATTGTTTTATCAATCTACTTCAATCTTTGCAACAAATTCATCAAGTATTCATGAAATGTTATAGTGCCAAAGAAACCCTTAGGCTCTTGTCTGTCACTAACATAATGGCAAAATCTATCCAAATTTTCTTGTGAAATAAGTTAAGGCAAGTGATGTTAGAGATGATACCATCCAATGTTGTGGTATGTTTTTGCCTATATATCAGCTATTTGAAAGAGAAAATAGCTGCCATCAAATACCCATATAGCATAATAGCGGATTGAGAGATGGTTTCAGTAAAGAGGTTGAGTGGAGCCTTCGACGTTCTGCCCCGGATACAGCGACCGCTTGAATTTAAAAAAGAAAACCCGAAAATATTTGTTGCACATCTAAATTCACCAAGAAACGTTTCATGTTTGCATCAAACACATCGACGCCTTCAATCACTTCCCTCCCTCCTTCCTGTATGTGGAACTGTATGGTAAAGCCTGGATTACAAAAAGCTCTTCCTTTCTGAACTTATCTTTCTTGCTTTTAATTGTCCTGTCTACTTCACATCCCATATCCCATCGCCTGTGCCAATGCTATATTTTAAAAACATAGCTTGCTTAATTTCAGTTCATGTTTTGCTTTTCATAATTTTTTCATTTACTAGTGCTTGTATTCATGGTTTCCCCAATCATTGATCGCTTTCGATATAGGGATGTCAATTCATCTCATTTGGGTTGGATATCTAAAAAAATCAGATATGAAAAAAAAAATTAATATCTGATTAAGAAATTGGATCAGATTCAGGTTTAAGAAATAACATCCAATCAGACTTGAATATGCATGTATATCTGATCAAATTCAGTTTTAAATAAATATTCTATTTCCAGTACTCTTACATTTTGAAAATTGGTCAGATTTGATTCAAAGTCTAGACTTTGATTCAGATATGAATATAAAAAACCAGATTTGGATAGTGAAATCAGATTTTGGATTCAGATTTGGATATGATTTTTTTTGTACACATGTGAATCCAAATTCAAATGTGAATATTTGAAAAAGAAAATACGGTTAAGGGTATATCCGATTCAAATCTGATCCATTGACATCCTTATTTCAATCATGCAGATCCATGGTTTTTTTGAAGTAATGCGGACCTCAAATCTGCAATTGTGAAATCCACTGTTTGCTCCAGTCATGGATTTTTAAAGTGGGTTTGAGATCGGCCTCATATCTCATGTCCGAGGCTAACAACCATAGCCATTAGGTGGCATCTGATCACCCGGTACTTAAGAGCCAAAGCATTCTGAGTTCCGTGTCGATCTCAATACTTGGATCTATAGCCAAACGAGAGAGAGAGAGAGAGAGAGAGGAGAGGGATCTACTATACTCGAATCCGTTCTCTTTCACCGGCAGTGCGAATCTAAAGTCACCTCAGATTTAAGGATCTAAAACTTACAGAGTCATTCCAAGCTCTGGTGGCTATATGATCTCCAACAGAACGAGTTTATAATACCATGCTCTTATAAAAGGTCACAGTTGAAGCCCGTTTTCACGCTTTAACCTTATTATCAAGTGGGGATGCAGGGATAAGAGTTCAACATAGAAGACCAAGACAAGAAACTTTGTGATTTCTTCCAGTACTAAGGAACGGAGACTTCACATAGAGCAAGTCCTGTAGTAGTTGTCATATGTTTTTGGGATGAAGGACAATGATCCAGAATATTTCCCGCCTCACTATGCACAGCTTGTATTTTAAATCTAACACACAGATGATTCACACGCTGCACATGCATGTACATGCACATAGTGGCCTATAGGACAAGACAACAGAGGTGAGCAAATGCTTCATGACTTCAACAAATCAAATGCATCTTTCAACCTGAGATAACTGAAGTTTAGTTGAACAACTAAAATCTTTTGGTAACTTGCATCAAATTAGCCAAGAAACTCAGAGAGAGAGAAAAAAAAAAAAGAGTACATGAGAAGGGATCGCCAACCTGCGAGGTCCCAATTGGTGATCCATGAATCAAAGACTTGAGCGTCATACCAGCAAGTATAAATAAGTCTTCAATGTATTAGCACGGTCCACGGATATGCCCACATGAATGATACTGCAGCTAGACACAGAATCAGCACGAGAAACGGCAAATTTAATGTTCTGCATGTAGATATTGAGCCTTCACGGTGCACCACACGCTATTCTGGGGCTAACCAAAGGGATGACACAATTTTCAGGTGATCTATTCAAGAGACACAGCATGTGAGTATTCGATGTTAGCATATAAACAAATCTTGACAACAGCATCTAAAGAATATTGCATGTTAAATAGACAACGGACGGTAAGTACACTGTGCTGGGTTGTTGCTCATCTTTTCATACTTCAGAAGAAGTAGCTGTCGAAGCCTGGCACTAATTCAATTTTGTATGAAAGTACATGACGTATTATTTACAAACTCAAATGTATACATCTCAGCTAGAGAAGGGATAACACCGCTCTGAGTTTGGTAGCTTCAGTAACAGTTGAATGCTGAAGAAGCTGTTCAAGTTCTGTCGTTGTTGCAGAAGCTTAAGGAAATCAAGAGATCTATGATTGTTCATCTTCCTTCCCAACAGCATCAAGCCATAAAACGACCTGATCAATGGATGGCCTTTGTTTTGGATCAATGCTTATGCATTTGCAAGCAATATCAAGGACTGCCAGCAGTTCCTTTTCATTATCTTCATGCAGCATCAATGGCTCAAACACATCAACATCCTTTCCTTCTGCCTTCATCTGGCGGACCCATGCAACCAAGTCCCAGCAACCCTTTGATTTGCACACGTCTACGGGTCTTTTACCAGTAAGAAGCTCCAAGATAACAACTCCAAAGCTGTAAACATCACCCTTGAAGGTAGCTGTCATAGTCTGACTGTACTCAGGAGGAATGTATCCCAATGTTCCCACAAGATCAGTTGTGACATGAGTATCATACGGCTTTAGAAATCTTGATAGCCCAAAATCAGCCAAATGAGCTTCAAATTTATCATTCAGGAGAATGTTGCTTGACTTCACATCACGATGGACAACATTAGGCACACATGCTTTGTGCAAGTAAGCGAGCCCCTTTGCTGCATCTTGTGCTATTTTTAGGCGGGTTTCCCACTCTAGCTGTGATCCTCCATCAAGTCTCTCATGCAACCAATAATCCAAGCTTCCATTTTCCATGTACGAGTATATTAGCAACCTGTCATTACCATACCTGCAATATCCTTCCAGAGAGACAAGATTTTTGTGCTGAGCTTTTGAGAGTGCTTCTACTTCAGCTTGGAACTCGCGTTCCATCTGACCACAGTCCCCTGAAAGTCTCTTGATTGCAGCTTTTGTGCCATTAGGAAGGATTGCTTTATACACAAGACCAAACCCTCCACATCCAATAATATTAGCCTGGTCGAAATTATTGGTAGACTTAAGGAGGTCACATATGGTTAGCTCCTTCCCTTCCGGATTCTGAAATAGGACTAGTTTTGCACCCAAATTGTCACATATTCTAAGAGGACGACCAATTTCAGCTTCTTCTTCACATCG
Source organism: Nymphaea thermarum (assembly GCA_011799765.1). NCBI lineage: Eukaryota > Viridiplantae > Streptophyta > Magnoliopsida > Nymphaeales > Nymphaeaceae > Nymphaea > Nymphaea thermarum. The sequence goes on from JAANDH010000422.1 coordinate 71,435, forward strand.
GTTCGCCTCCCCCCTTCTTAAAATATTGAAAAGGACAACTGCTAGAAGTAACATAATCCCAACTGCAATGCCAATAGTTATTCCTAGAATGGTCTTCTTTCCAGCTCGGCTTCTGACATCAGATGTTGCTGCTGTACCGTTTTTTCCATTGCAAGGCAGCAGAAGAGGTGCACCGCACAGACAAGAATTGCCTTCAAAACTTGAGTTGGAGAAGGTGGAGAACTGCCTACCAGCAGGAATTCGTCCGCACAAGTGGTTGTTTGCAACATTGAAACTCGACAAGAAGGTGAGCTCATTCAAAGATTCAGGGATCGATCCATCAAGGTCATTGAAAGAGAGGTCCAACGTCTCTAAATTGCTCATATTAGAAAAGGAGCTTGGAATAGTCCCTGTAATATTGTTTGTGCTCAAGTCTAAGACATGTAGACCTCTCAACCGCCCAAACTCTGGCCAAATTGTTCCGTTGAGCTTATTATAGCTCAAAAGTATTGATGGAGGAAAACTTGATATTTGGTTGTATTGCATACCGTTGGCACTTTGGTTCCTCTTCACAAATAGAGGGAAATTGATAGAACTGGCGGATGCCGAAGATGAATTGGCCGACAAAAGGCTTTTAAGCTGCGTTAAGCTCAGAGGTATTTGTCCTGCAAGCGAATTGTTTGAGAGGTCCAGGTAAAACAGGCTATCCAATTCTCCAATCCAAGGTGGAATGCTTCCATCGAAATGATTCCAAGACATATCCAGTAACTGTAATTTTTTGCACTTGAGCAACCATGCAGGTAGTTGACCAGAAAGACCACAATTGCCAACAGCAAAAACAGTTAACTTCTCAAATCCATCTATATTAACAGGGAAGGTCTCTCCTTTGAAATTTTTTGACAAAATGAGTGTAGATAGATTTCTGCAGTTCTGCAGTATTCGCAATGTTTTTGAGATGTTTGAGAAGCTATTGTTTGACAGCGACAGGGAGGAAAGAGATTGAAGCATTCTGAATTCATCAGGAATTTCACCATGTAAACTATTCTTAGCAATACTCAAAGTTTTCAACTCTTTGCAATTTGATAAGCTAGAAGGAAGTGTACCCACGAATCTATTCGTAGCGAGATCAAGATAACTGAGATGAATCATACCCGTAAAGTCAAGATTAATCTCCCCAGAAAGAGAATTATTCCGTAGATCAAGTGTTCGCATTTGAGTACAGAGGACAAGAGAATGTGGCAGCTGACCAGAGAAGGAATTTGATTGAGCAGCAAACTGTTCTAAACTGGTCAGATTTCCAAAAACATCCGGGAGGGAGCCAGAGAATCGGTTCCAGGAGATCACAAATGACTTGAGCTTCACAAGGCTACTGATTCTGGCACTCAATTCACCTGAAAAGTTATTGGCCGGAACCGATAGTTGCTCCAACGCTGCCAAGCTAAACAAACCACTGGAGAGCTCCCCATCAAGAGAATTAGAACCCAGGAACAACTGGCTCAGAGAAATACAACTGCCAAGGCCTTCAGGAATTTTGCCGGAAAAAGAATTACTTGAGAAATCCAGAACTTGAACAGCAGCGGATCGGTTGCAAAGGATGGTTGCGATAGGTCCGCTGAAAGAATTGTTGCTGATATTGAAGCTGATCAACTTTGAATAAACAGGCATTGGATCAAGAAGAGTACCATTGAAGAGGTTACTGGAAATATTCAACCATCGGATTGAATTCAAGCCGGCTCCAGCAGAGTTGAAGAACGAACCGTTCAGTTTATTATAACTGATGTCAAGAAATTCCAACTGCGTCAAATTCGAAATCTCTTGCGGTACTTCACCTCTAAGCGAATTCAGTGAGAGATCAAGATACTGCAGGCGGTCCAAACGCCCCAGTGACGGAGAAATCGTCCCTGTGAGGCCACTCCGGCTCAAGACCAATCTCACCACTCTGCTGGAGCTTGCATTTATCGCGGTAGCGCAAGAGACACCTTGCCAAGAACAGCAATCAGCGCCACGGACCCATTTTGCCAAAACAGAGCCGTTTATTAGATTCTCAGCAAATTCCATCAACGCCTGAGAGTCATTGGCGTCGCAGGTGTTGGCTGCACCTGCTGACGCCGTAGAAAAGCAAAGCAGGATCAACACCAAAGCACCCAACCATCTCAGAATACGGGAACCCATCTACACCGAAACACTAGAAACCAACGATACCGCGCTTAAACATGAACACTGATTAAAAGAAACGAAGTTGGAAGAAGCCAACCGTCTAGAGGACAGCCCCAAATTATCCTCTTCTGCACTCCTTTAGTCTCAGAAGAGCACAAAGAACCAACCAGCAATCTCTTCAGATTGAAGCAAATGGTGAAAAGAAGGAAGAAGGACCAGTAATTCAAATTTTGAAACAAGGAAAGGGCTTTGCTATCTCCTTGTCAATCATGGAAAAGCATGAAGTACAGAGACAGAAAAGGAGCAGAAGGTTGTAAGAGAAGGAAAGAAAATCAATTCCTTTTTGTTTTCTCTCCCCACTAAATAAAACAATAGTGGTTGAGCTGAAAAAAAAAAAGAATGGTATGACCTACTCCGATCACTAACCCCAGTTGGTGGAAACGGGGTTCTGATAGGATGATTAATTTTTCTCTTTTCTCCCTTCTTCCTTCTATCACAAGCCTCCTGCTGCGCAGCTTTGCGTAGCGGCTTGTAGAGAGAGAGAGAGAGAGAGAGAGAGGAAGGGGTTCGGTGCGGCCGGCGGATGTCACGCGTTATTGCCGGTGAGAGAAAGAGCGAGAAGCAGAGAGGGAAAGAGAGCGCGAGAATGGAGCGTGAAGGCCAGAACCTGCAACTCTCTCTCTCTCTTTTGAGAATGAGATTGCGAGTCAAACTTGCTGCTTTCCATGTGAAAGCGCGGTCCCCAGAGTTCCACTCCCCCTGTCTGCCTCTTCCTTCAAACCCCTTCCTTTGACCGTCCCCATTCATTCATTCTTTCTTTCTCTCTCTCCCCCTCTACCAAAGTATGGATACCGCAACTAGAATTGGATAGCATGTTTTTTCAGTGTGAATCTTAATGGGTGCTATCTAGAAGGTATTAAAAAACTTAAATTTTGAGATTAGAAGCATACTTATGAAGGTCAAGTAGATCGGTTTTCTTGTATCTTCTCACACCATACTGTCTCATACAATGCATTAGTGGTCATGATCAGATAGAGTTCCTTATATATATATATATATATATATATATATATATATATATATATATATATATATATATATATATATATATATATATATATATATATATATATATATACTTTAATTATATTCACCGATGGAGCTCAACATGGTCAGAGAATTTCAACTCATTTATATACACACATAAATGAGAAGTGCAGGTTTTTTTCTTACCAATTTAGATTGTGCTTTTGAAACTAAGTCAGAAACAACAGCAAAACACAGCCGTTAAACCAAATTTTGATTTCATTAGATTGTGTTTCTGGAACTACTTTTGATACTACATACAAACAAGGTTTCGCACGTAGTCTCTAGTCTCTGGGCCATCTAAACATCCCACTAGTTAGTTGCAACTTTTATGAGTCAAAATATAACCCTGCATGGTTTTCTTTTCAATAGATTTGTATTAATTATTTATGTGAGAGAGAGAGCTGGGAAAGTAAAGGTTTGGAACAATGGCACTTTAATTAAAGTTTTAAGTGCAGAACTAATCGAGGTTTGTGTTTACCAAAAGAGATGAGATGAGACCCCTCGCATTTTTTACTCACATTTAAGTTTGACTGCTTTCTTCTTGGGGAGGGTTCCTTGCATCCAAGATGTCCTTCAGGACAGGTAAGATAAAAGAAGAAGAACGAGCCTTGGTTTTCCCTTTTTCCCGTTATATGGATTCTGATAAATGGCCCTTTTCACTTGTTGCTTACAACCGACGAGTGACCACGTACTCTCTCTTTCTCTCTCTAAAGTGCTTGTGAAAATGTGCTCATACTGCATTCACTTTCCACGTTGAAAGAGAGCTCCTTTACTTTTGAGTGCAGTCGTAAACAAGCTATTGATGCATGTTATGAGAGTTGAAGAAGATAGAGAGAGACGAAAGAAATGGCCAAGTGGGTGAAGCCAAATTCGATAAAGGCCTTTGACTTCATTTTTATTTTTCATATCATCGTGCTCCAATGGTGGTATGTCTCTTTCTTTTTCTTCTCTTTCATGGACTCTCCTGTTAGTGCTTGAATTCCCCACTGTACTGATTTCCACCTATCGAAAAGAGATCTATTCTTTACTTTACCTCTAATATATATATATATATATATACATGAATTTGTCCATGTTGATGCGCCAACAGAGAATAATTTTCGATTGAATGTTTGTCTGGCGAAGGGAGAAGCAGAAAAGTATGAGAACACCAAAGGTGAAGCAAAGATAACAGAAAGATTCTGACTAACTAAAAGCAAGTCTATTCATCCGGTACTCCTACCATATGGTGTAGAACTCTTTTCCATGGGAAAAGAGTTCACATGCAGCATGACTTACCAACATGTTTGGAGCTTTTGCGATTTCGATTTTGCCTTCCAATTCATTTTTTTTGACTAATCTCTTGAACCATAATCAACGTTTACCAAGCCCGTTTTGATCGACCCGCGGCTTGACTTAGACCGACCTCAACGAAGAAGAACCGGCTTGGAGATGTTGACCACAATCGTCAGTAGTTGATCTGCTCTGCAGTCTGCAGTTCACAGTTGTTGAAGCTAGGCTGGACGTGGGCCCGTAATGGTCCGGACCAAGTTGCCCGTTCCGGTTTTGACCGCCTTGGTCTCCGCCGGCATTAATACTCCCCAAGCCCATTTTGGTTCTTGAGTTTTATATGTTTTCAAGCCGATTTCTTCTCATCTAAGTTAAAGAAATCAATGCTCGCCGTCCGTCGACCTCCCGGTCAGCCTCTGCCGGCCCGCCCCAGCTTTTATATTTTTATTCAACGGTCAAAAATATACTACTTATATACATATATTTTCATATGAATAGGGTTTTCATCTTAAATTCCAAAGGAGGCCACCCACATGGAACGAGGTTCACATGGGCAGGGACTTTTTCTTCTCGAATGACTTGAGAAATAGTATATCCGACGTTTGACCGGACGAGATAATCGCGTTAGTTCTTGATGATTGCAACCGCGAGATTCTCAAGTTGACATACAATATTAATCCATTGATGAATGATCAACTGCGATTGTGTGTCTCACCTTGAACTCAGATTATGAGATTGTCAAAAAAATTACAGATGTGATCGTCATGGTATATTTAATGAACAATAAGGTGCCTCATAATGCATCAAAATTATTGGCCGTGAAAAATCAGGGCTTCACTAGGTAAGCATGACTTGAAATATGATCAATCTTAGAAAAATAGAACAGCAGATTAAAGTGTGATTAATCTTAATAAATGATCTTCATTGAATCTACGCGAACCGCAAGATTGAGCCATGATTATCGAACTTCGCATTTTTAACGGTCTCAATTCATGTAACAACCCAATAATCCATTTCTACACGAGTTTGGGCTCCTAGTTCGGCGAATCCTAACCTGCTCCATATATGGTAGCTTTCGTTCTCGTATCAAAAGACTAAAAAACTAGGACAACCAACCTCTTTATAAACCCTTTAAGATTTCCAAGAATCTTCTAAACAGAATTCAATAAGTTACTATTTACAATTAATCTCATCTCTTAATAAAAACATCTACCTTTTCTTTTGCATGCATATACATCAATTAAATATAGATATTTTTTTAGTTAAACTAGACATACAAATACACACGCACGCGTGTTTGCATGCACTCGAAAAAAATACACATGCACATGCATACACATATTCTAGACCAAGTAGCATCTTATATTGAAAATGAAGGATCTATAAAGAGATCGGGTCCCACAAATGTGAACATTTAGTGAGAGTTTCTTGTACAAGATTTGACCATCGTGCATCATATAAGGTGCCCCATAAACGGCACTTAGGGACAAGGACAAAGTGTTCCATATGGGTCCCCATCGAGACACTGATTTGGCAGAAGAGAGGATCATTTTTTGACATTAAGATGGTTGACATTTTGGACAGGAACAGTTCACTCTTTTGCTCGACACTATGAGCTTCTCGCAACACCATGACTGTCAATGAGCCCGTGATCGTGTCAGTGTTATGCTGCTGGGTAACATGTAGACGGACACGATATTAACATAATTAATGAGTTATTTCTTTTTTTAAGGGTGAGTTGTTCCGCCCTTTGGATTCACAGAGTATGTTTTAGGACCTTTTACGGTTCAGAGGTAGAGCACACTAAGATGTGACAGTGATCACTCTAATATTCGAACACGAGTCCATAGAAGAGCTGGACCACCTAGCCGCCCAGTACGCTACCACCCCTCATGCATATTAGGGTTTTAATTTATCTACCCAACTAGGAATCATTTTATTTTGGGAGTGCTTAATTTGCTTTGAGATTGCATTGAACTGGGCGTATTAGGTGATTGACTCTTGAAGTTATAGACAAAGTTAGAAAAGATCAAATGTTTGATGATTCCAACATATGTGATTGAGTTGCAAAGACTTTGAATAGGTATCCTCCACCCGATTAAGGCATCTTGAAAGTGAATCATACCCCATGAACTTTTCAATAATTAGCTTCATGAATTATAATTTGAACTTATGGTCTGTTTCATTGCCTTGATTTGAAATAAATCTACACAAAACAAACATAGGCTCTAAATCCTCCACAATTAGTAGCAAAAACTTTAAATTTGAGGTCCATTTAAGAAACATCAAAAATCTCATTAATATTAATGACTCAAGATTATATTGTGATGACTAAAAAATTGCATGTGGTGTCTACATCAAACTTAAGCCGCTGATGCAACTGCCCCTAGTCAGAAAAATGCTAGCTCTACTCTAGAATCCGCCTTAGACAATGAGGAGCATGAGTAAACGTTTGGTGAAACAACTCCAGAAAATGGATGTTCGAGAGGATTTTAGTTTTCTATTTCAGATCACGTTGAAGAAAAGCGTGGGACTGCGAGTTTCGCGGGAGCAGGTGTTGACAATGCAGTAGTGTGTCTGTTTTTATATTATATGGAAAACTTCGAAATATGATAAGTAGTGCCGCTTCGAGTATCTTTTTTATTTTTATTGGGAAAATAATTAATTAATACATATTTTAATTACTTAATAAAATGAAAAGGTCTCGCTCCAATTTCATCGGTTGTCTCTAAAAATTTGTTAGAACTTTTTAAATTGAAAAATAGATGAAGCTCTTTCAGATGCCTACCTTAATTTTTTTTCTCACTTTTGCGACTTTATTTTTTTAGATTTTGAAAGATTTCATCCAACAGTTGATACTTTCATGATGATTTCAAGATAGAAACCTTACAATTTTTGAACTTGTTGAAGTTTTAGTACTTGGGTTTGAATTTGAACCAAACGCTGAAATTTCTACTGACAAGAATCATATAATACAGTGTAAGTGTTTGGTAGTTGTCATAAATTATGCTCCACATGAATAAAGATCAAAATAAACTTTTGAATGGAAATTGATAATAAATTTCAAAATTTTGGCTTAAATTTCGGAACACGGGCACAGTAGTCAAACCTCATGGCGCTGAGCTGCCCTACCCTACCCTACCAATTACCATCAACCATGAGGAAAGCCAAGCGTGGGAGTTCGGACCTGATCTGAATCGCGATGCCATAAACTCAAGATGCAAGCAAACATCACGCCAATCTGTCGCCTTGAGATCCTGAATCACCTTGGATCCAGCACCATATTTATGCACTCCGGATCTGTCACAGGTTTGTTTGGCAATTTTCCTCATCCCAAAGTTTGTCACCACATTTCAACATCTTGGATCCAACACCATATTATATTTTGCCAACAAGTATATATATATATATATATATATATATATATATATATATATATATATATATATATATATATATATATATATATATATAAATGAGTTTCCTTAATAAATTCCCATTTTCCCAATAGCCTTCAAGGGGCTTTCATTTGATGTGAAAACAATATGAATCAAAAGAGACGGTATAAGATTGATAGCGTAGCTGGTTGAGTTAGGGCCTTGTATGAAGGCAGGTCTTTAGTTCGATTCCTGTGGGCGCTATGTTTATGTGTCTTAAGGTGGTAGGGCGCGACATCCAAGTTGAAGGGTGCACCGTTGCTATCGTTGACACCGACACAACTCAGGACCCCGGAGCCAGGGGAAATGGGGGGGGGGGCTTCGAGCCTTTCTCGGGCGGTGGGATTAATCCTCTCGCTCACCCAAAAGAGTCGGTATAAATTAATCTCTCGAAGATTTTTCAAGTTTTTTGATATGAGATTATTTTCAAGTTTTTTTAGGGAACAAGATGACGAATCTTCCATTGAAACGTGCAAGTGCGTGGAGAAATATCCGCATGCTTCCGGTTGGCACCTACAGTGACGATAAATGGTCCCTTTCGTGTTTGAATTGTCTAAATAGAGTACGCATTTCAAAGTGAGAAGCAAGTTATTTTGACTTCTGGCTCCTGCAAGAATTGATGTAACTTAATATATGATGCCAAAAGGAAGAATATCACATCAATGCGATTATCTGATTTTTCGGGAAGTTGACAGGTAATATAAGAAAATCCACCATATATATTACTAACTAAAATTTGGATATAAAAACAAGCTTAAGAAACAGGCAGCTTAATGAACCGAATTGAAACTTCAGCCTGTAGCACCAGAACATGATATGATAAGGGGATTAAGGAATTAAACTACTTTTCACTTTACCATCTAAATTATTAACATATCCAAATTATTTGGAATATTAGAATTCTGAGTATTTTGAGTATTATTTCAATTTATATACTCTTTAATGGGACTTTTCGAAACATCATTAAAAAAGCTACCAACTACAGGAAATTGTGATACTTAATTTCAAAGACAAACGTACTATTGTTGCTTCAACAACCAATTGCTCCAGATTTCGATCCGAATCAGTGTTTGGCATGGCAAAATTTTCTCCAAACCTACATCTTGTCATAAATTTGATGTGATATTACCTCCCAAACTAAGGGAGTAAATTCAGGTTGTGACAAGTAGAAGCACCAATAGGCCTTGAGAGTGGAGGAACTAAGCGAGCAAAAAAAGTCTCTCAGCGAGTACATTTTCCTGGAGATTGAAAAAAGTTCTAAGTCCAATCAGTTTTGGGCTCATGTGTTTTCAGTCAACATGGAAGAAAGTGAGGCCCAGGTGCTGCATTGGTGCTTGCATGCCAACCAGCCTAATGATTCGTTGCCATCCACAGGCGTGGGGTCCTTCATCTTTTCTCAGGTCGAAATACGGCAGGAAACCAGTTTCCAACAAGTTCTTTATTATCAGAATCAATATTCTAGAGTATTCCCCTCATTCATAGCCATAAAAGCAGAACATAATATTCCACCATATCTGATTCCATCACAAAAAACGTTGACGCAGAAAAGAAAATGCATCATGCAAAGCTTAAAAAGTAATCAGCCATAATGTCAATGGACGAGTACTGGACATGCTTCGTCCACAAGTCTTCGATATGGGAATGCTTGCGCCCTGTGCCCAAATGCTCCTTTTGGTGAAAAAGAGAAAGAAGAAACAGGAAGTTTCAGTTGTTATTTTTTATTATCTTCAACATCATGAAACCATTGAAGATCAGCCAAGAAGCAATCGATTGGCCATCTTTGTTTTATATATACTTGAGTGGATCTATCATCTGACCAGTTTCATGCTTTAGTTAGTGGAGGGCCGGGTGTAATCACTTTGTTAGAGTAATAACAATTGTTCTGTGCTATAACTGTTGTGGGTATCTCTGAGTGCTTGGATTTAGTTTTGCTATTAGAAGATGGGTAATGACAGTCAACAAATAAACAAAAAACAATAATCTCAAACATGGATGAATCTACAAGTTGATCATCTGCCATAAACTTTACGGTTAAGCGGAATGTCAGCCTGTTGCAGATCAATCGCTAGTGCCTTCGCCGTCATCCATTCTTGATAGCTTAAGCCATTATCAGCACTTACATCTTAGATAGATCAAAGCATCAAATTGGAGCCGGATTTGCTCTTCGTATGTTTACTTCTTTTTGTGGCCTTGATCCTGAGAATGCATTTGAGTAGAAAACACAGCATGTGAATCGTTGATTAGCACTTCACTGATGAGGTTTAGTGAGACGTGCTAATGAATATAAGCAATATCACGTGCTACAGCTCGTGCAGATACTGTAATCAAGGCTGATTAAGTGAATCCAAAGTCAAATGCTTAATAGCTCTTCATGCATGGTTAAGCATCTCTTTTGATGCAGTGGGTTTCTTTCTAGTTAGTTAAAGAAGCAGATATGATTTCTTAAATTTTTGTTGAAATTCCATCAAAGTGTTAGGCAACAAGTCAACTATGCTAAGGTAAATTTGAAGTCATATAATCCTTTTTAATTTTTAGAACTGTTGTAGTTGCTAGAAACGCAACCTGAACAGTGCAATGGCAACAAGTCAACATTTCCTTTTAACAACTAAGAGCGAAAAGAAGGTAGGCTTTGAGCTCCCTCTTCCCGATTCAAAGATGCTTCACCAGCCAAAGACAGTATCAAGTAGCACAAACCCTGCCTAACCTTCCAACTCTGAGCTTCCTAAAATTTCCATTACTTCTTCCATTAAAAGTATAAAATTCCTTTTAGAATCAATAATTCAACATCATCTTTAGGTAAAGGTAGATTTTGTGATGTTGATTACTAGCACTTCACTAGCGTTAGATACCTCAATTCGTTGGGCTCTCTCTCTCTCTCTCTTATATAAACATTGATTAAGGCTGAGTATTGGGCTGAGCTGGGTTCGCTCAAGGCTCCACAAAGCCAGGCTCGGGCTGGCCTGAAGCCCTTGCCAGCAGCACAAGCCTTGCCAGTTTAGTTTTCAGGCGACACGCTCATCCACTTCGGTTTGATGTCTACCCTTATTTGAAACTCTTAACATTTCATTTGTTAATAATTAAGAAAACCTCGACAATGAGTTAGACGAGCTCTCAATACTTAACTCAGGCCAGCCTGGCCAGGATGTCAAATAACCAACCCAAGCCCGGCCGGCTCTTAACATTCATACACATGCTTGCCTACACAGACATACACACAGACGCGTGCATGCACACACGGAACACAGACAATGGGATGGCTGGCGTGAAGGACTTGACATCATTTGGTGGGGAGTAGTTTGGGTTCTCAGCTTGACTGAGGAATCTGAAAAGGAGCCGAGAGCCGTAGAATTTTGGGGACAGAGCGATCAATGGGAACATTAGCAGCCTAGCAGTCCATGTGAACCCTACCAAATTCTTGTCCTGTAAGAACATTGTCTTCACGCGCTTCCCTTTAGAGGACCAACTGTCCCCATGGATTCCACAAAACCTATATCAGAGGGCTACAAGACGAAAAGCTTATGTTCAAATTTAGGCATACAATCAGCGGAGACGCTGGTTTCCAAGGACATTGAAAATTTTAATCCAAATCATACCTGCTACAGCCAAAAGTTGGAAAAATAAAATCTCATAATAAATTCAACTTATTTGAACTGAGATGCATGGATGGAAGACAACTAGCTGAGATTGATGTTCAGTCTCGGCCTGTTCCAAAGAGTCTTTTCAAGTGTTTAAAGATCATACAACATGTCTAATAGTAGGCTTTTTCAGACCTTTACGCGTATACCTATCCCACAGAACTTGGAGTGAGCTAATCGAAATTTGACACATCTACTACCTGTTGGCAACGCAAATAACTACTATTTTTGTCATGCACATGTGATGGATAGGTGGACACAAGCAAAGTGTAAGACAGCTCTTCAAGTGAAATCAAAAGATGAATAAAAATAACTAAGGGGTTGGTGATATAGCTCAGGGCTCAGCTACAAGTGCAAGACGTGCTTCATTACTAACAAAAGGGCTAGCTTGAACTTCTTTAGGCCTTTGCAGTTACACCAGTTAGTGATGCAGACCAGATAATTCAAACGGTAAAATTATAACCCCTTTGATTATGTATAGTTGACATGAATGTCAGATTTGGGATTTAGTTAGGCACCAACGTTCAGATTCCATATACCTCTTCTAGATTTCCTTCAAGGTGTTTATCAATTTAGTCTGGGGTTCGTTGCAGTAAATGGATTGGACATTCATACGAGAAGAATCCTTGAAAACCAAGGGAATTCTCTACACTTTTTCAGAAAGAAGGAACCAAGGAAAAAGGAGGTAGAAGAAACTGACCATCAAATACAGTAGAAAGTAGGATTACAAGGACAGGTACAATATATTTTTCTTACACACAAGCACCAACGACAATCAGAGCTTTTACATGTTGATGCAGAGTGAACCAATTTATTCACGCTGCGATCAATACAATCAGATATCAGGTTACGAATTTATTTCGGAAAGAGGGCCACAAAGTCAGTGGAAGCAGAGAAGGTCGGATAACTGGTGCCAAGGGAGAGTCCATAAAAACAAACACTCTTCACTTCGAAGAACACATTGTAGTTCTCTGCCTTCCGAGCAGCTGTATTAGTTTCTTGATGAGCTGAGGATTCTCGCGAAAATAATTTTCAAACTTTTCCCGTACATTCTGTAAAACTGTAGTATCCTCAGAAGAACCAATATTTAGCAACTCTGAAAATAAGCTCTTCCAGAGATCCACATTCCAGTACCTGGTAAGTTTTGCCTATGTTAGAAAGAACTAATAAAGTGCAAGATGCTTCAAATTTATATTTGGGTGGTTAACAAGATAACAAGGGTTGGTTCCCCAGTTAACCATTTCATCCAAGCAGGCATTGCGACTGACCAACATAAAGCACCACCATGTAGCTGGGAAAAACAAGGAAAACGAAAGAACTACCCGCTCCAACAATCTCATAGGGTTTGGATTTCTTCTTTATTTGATTATTCCGTCTTTCTCTTACAATAAGTTTTTACGAGTTTAATTTTTGAGATGTTCATGAACTGCCTAGAAATATGCATGTCCCATTATTTAACTTTGTCAAGTTATAAATCAGAGGAAAACTTTAGTGACCATAACCAAAATTCAGGTCAGGGAATTCACACGAGAAAACTATCTGGGTATGGTTCTACCAGATCTGGTTTATTTTCTTACGGTTTCCTGGTTGGTTTCCATACCGTCAGCAGTACCAGTTTCATTCTTCAGACCCAACACCAGCATTCTGGTCTAGACGCATCGAGGCCTAGTGGAACTCTAAAGGCCGTCACGAATGTCGGCAATATTTTGAAAAAACTTGATACCATTGCTGGAAAAAAGAAAACGCTTCTACCAGGAAAACTTCATCATTTTTCAAAATATCCCCCAAAAATCATCTGTTTTCTTTTAGTTCGCCATTTCTTACCATGTTTAATTTCTTTCAAAATTTTAATGGCCTCATCAACCTTTTTGTAAGAAATTTAGTAAATTAGTAGAAAACTCATAATTTCATACATTTTTCAGTTACTCTTTACATTTTCTTTTTTGAAACTTCGAAAAATTTTCCAACAATTTCTTGAGAAAGAACAGCATTCAAGAAGGACTTCTAAAAAGAACCTGGCTCATAAGCACCTGAAAAAAGCACCCGTAACCAGAAGGTAAAGTAGACGTTTTAGTGAGATACCGTTTGAACGATGATCTTGGTAGATAATGATAGCCGCCAGCCGGGGATGCCTTCTTCTCAACTTCCATGTATTTTCCGTGCAGCATCATGTGCACAATAACACAAAGTCCGTAAGCGTCTCCCTGTGGCAACCATTGTCTCACGATCAGAAACACATATTTTGATACCCTGCAGGCAGCTAAATGAACGTCTTATTCGGATAAATTTCACCTGAAACACCCAAGGCCTGCCTTCTTGCATTTCAATGCAGCGAAAACCAGATGTTCTACAGTCAGCCATAAACTCCGTCCCATCAGGAAACAGCCTCTGATCGATTCCCCTTCCCCAGTCCACAAGACAGAGACCCTGAGATAACCTTACTAGTTACACATTAAAAAATGAAGTGTCTCTCGATTAAAAAGCTTATTAGTTACACAATAGGAAGCAAATATTTCAATTAAAACCATGTCACATGACAAAGACCTGATCTTTCCATGATCCTGATCTTTCCAAGAAATCATCCACTTCCAAAACCTCACTTCACAAGAACAAGAATAAAACAACATATTAGCTCTAATATGAGAAATTTGAATTTTTAAATCCCAAATTTGTTTAAACAATCCTAACTGCAACATAAAAAAATTTGAGGGCCTTATTACGCACAGAGGAAGCATGAATATCTGCACTTAATTAACAAAGTGGGATCAACATCAACAGCAAAGATGTTTAACCCCATCAAATGAATATGCTCGAGATGGTATCATACAGAACTAAAACCTAGAACCACAATTAAGCCTAGAAGATCATTAAAGGCTAGAAAATGCAAACGAAAATAGCAGGTTTGCCTCACAATCAGCAAGTCAGAATTGTAACTGGTTGGGAGTAGCTAGCACCCAAAATGAAATTCGCCACTTGGCCAGTGTCACGTCAAAGGCAAGGGTTCTTCTGACAATCTTAGCAAAAAAAAAAAAAGCTAATAAGGATTTGAGGACTGGTTGAAGGGTGAAAAAATAACGGTCTGAGACAGGCCTCCTGTCTCGACCATGCGCTCCCTAATCAAGCACCATTCTACAAAGGAAATGTAGGGACTTTTCAAAATCTGGTCACAGCAATAGAGGTGTAACAGAGACCGCGGAAATTTCTCGCGATGCCTTAAGCCTTTTCCCAAACACACCCTTACTGCCATATAACAGCGTGGTCGAGTGCTAGAGAAGGCCGCTGTGAGAGTTTTTTTTTCAGTTGGTGTTTCCGCAGCCCAAACCCAATCAAACACAAGGTGTGATGCTTGGTCTTATTTAAACACTTCTTCAATTTATTTTTGTCACACCTACAAGTAAGAAGGGAAAAGGGCGTGGCACGATGGTGTGTCATGAGATGGGGCATCGGGCGATCCCTCAACATAATTCAAACACACTCCAAGTGATGGAGATGGATACTTTTGGTGAGAGTCTGCAACATGATGAAATGAATTTACATTTAGTTTGGCCATTAAATCAGTCAAGTACCTTCCCTAAATAATCTCTCCTGACCTGACAATCAGCAGTAAAAAACTTGCTTGACTCAAAGAAGAGCTTTTATGAATCGCAGTTGTGTGTGTGTGTGTGTGCGAGAGAGAGAGAGATGTAACTCCTACTCAACTACCAGTGAAAGAGTTTATAGTGTACAATTCACAGAGAATGCTGTTTAAAATCTTAAACAGCATTAAGGTTCCCGAAGATATCATTTAATAAAAGGTAAAGAGGAAAGGAATTTCATTCGGCGATCAGGAAATACAGAGCCACTCTTGTCATGACTTACATATGAATGAACGAGGTCCACATCGTGTTGCCAAAACGCAAAGAAAGAAGGCCAAGCTGTGTTAGTCACGCTTATCAGATATCATGTTAGTGAACGAATGTGTCTCAGCATGTTTCCTCTGTTGAATTCGATGAAACTGCTGTATAGGTACATCAATCTAGTGATCAGCAGTTACAAAGGTAATTATTTCACATAAGAAATTTCAAAAACATGTTTTCTTTCATTTCCCTTGTCTCAACATTTTCTCCACTTTGCAGCATTAGATATTGATTTAGCATTAATCATTAGGTTTTTTTTATGCATAAGCAATGCCAGTGGGGTGCTTTACTTTTTTGTTTCACGTCTTGGCACATTAGACAAGGATGTGTCTGAAATATGTGGAACAACAATCTTAATATAAAGGAGCATACTTTGAGAAGTATATGCCTCCAAGTTTCTTAAAACGGATGAACTAAAGATAACTGAAGGTCTGATTCTTCATGCAAATAATTTTAGGCAGGAAAACTTAAGATAATTATGTTGATGGATATAATAGACGCCTTACAAGTGTACATGGAAGAAAAATTACAGCACTTACCAGGCATTTCGAACAAGCAGATTATCAGGTTTGAAATCGCCATGAATGATCCCGACTCTGTGCAGTGTTTCAATCATGCGTAACATCTCTATGGTGTAATAGACACACGTAACTTCATCCATGGCATGGCCAGTAACCAGGTAAGAATTTACGACATCCTGCACAGAGTTTTCATCATCAAGATAATCGAAAAAACAATAGAACAAATCATAAGTGAAATATTCAAATAAAAAGCTTCCACGGTTGTCACCTAACCAAGAAAAGACATGATGGCTATATGAAGTTTACCTGAAGCGTTCCATTTTCTACATAGTCACACACCAGAATGCTGCAATCAGCATATATGTGAATCTTTTGGGCAAAGCCAAAATTTGATCTCTGCAATGAGAGAGGGTTGCTATGAGTTCCAGGAATATTAATTTGATGCAATCAGCAATCATTTAAAACAAATAATGAACAAGCATTCATATAATTTCAGAGTGACTCAATGCCAACGGTGACCCTAGATAAAAGCAATTGTATAATATTCCACGGTAAACAAAAACATCAACGAAGGCCAGCTTAGTGTCTGAACGTTAGGTCAATTATCAGATACTAGGAGAACAAGGACTAGACATAGCACGAATTGTTGTGGGTTAGTGCTTGGCCAAGACCCATTCCAGGATAAACATAATCTTTAAAGTTTAAACAAAGAAGCAGAATACATACTTCCACGGCTGGGATTCTCTTGTCAAGTTGTTTGTACATGTAGAATTCCCATGGAAAAGCAGGCTTTTGTACCTGACAAAGATGCCAAAGAAATTAGATGCTGAAGAATGAGGCAAACCCATGCATGCTCACACGCACATAGAGAAAGAGAGAGATAGAGACAGAGAGACAGAAAGAAAGAGAGCAACCTTCAAAGCAACAGTCTCCTCTGGGTTGCCATAAACATGAGATTTGAAGACCTGAGCATATCCACCCTTGCCAGCACAACCTTTGATCTGGTACTTTTTCCGACCTTAAGATACAGGGCAAAGTAAGCAATAGGTATGCAAAATTTTGAATTTTAATCTTCTCAAAAGTGCAAAGCTACTATGATAATTGAACGAGAGTTTCACTGATCTAAGCATGAAAAAACAATTCAAACATAAGCTTACTGTACCAAGTTTTACAATATTGAAGAAATGGTGCAGGATTTTCATGCGATAAACGAGTCAACTTGGTTCATCATTTATAGTGAGTTTAGAGTTTCATAGACATAGAAAACAAATGGTATATTCTGCACATACAGATTTACATTATTATTCCTACTCAAATTTTCAAAACATGTCATCCTTCAGCACAAGTTATAAGCTTTTTGTCATGGCAATGAGAACAAATATCCAAAGAGCCCTGGGTTGACTAAAATTATGACTACCACCAATAAAATTGAAGGAATGATTGATTGTCACAGATCAACTGCTTGTGAGTTGTGATCCTTGGAGAAACTTGCAATTGAATACACAATGGTGAATGGCTGGCAATTTGTACTAGCAGAGCGATGCATGTAAGCCTGCTAATAGGAGAATAGGAACTATTCTCTGGAGAACTTCCTATCTTGACATTAAAAAAAAAAAAAGAAAGCGAGTGTTTGGATGACACCTTGAAACTCCATTTTGGCCTCCCAAATGCTGTTTAGGGCATGCCAAAACAAAGAGCATGAGTTTGCTTTGAGCACCCTAATTTCTTCAAAACAACAACACCGGAGGCACAACCTGGACAGTTAAGGCCAGGAGCTCAGTAGACACTAATGTCGCAGAAACCGATAGAGGAAAAAATTACACAATCGAATCTCTTACATACTATCCCATCGTAGTTCAAGAAACATTTAGAACATTCATGTTATGTGCTTTGCTACATTTGACTTTCTAATCCTCTTGTGATATGGATTGGACAGGTCCGGCCAACATCTTGACCTTAATCAAAAGATCAAGTCAATGCATTTATATATGCCATATCAAAGCATAATTACAATGTTATTCATTTCAAGTTGAGGAGAAAACTATTACCTAATTCTACAATCATATTCCTCGAAAGGTTACCAGAAGACGAAGGTAATTTTCCTGGATAGCTTTTTGCACTACGATAATAACCCTGCAATTTTTCATACTTTGACATTAAATAAAATTATAATTAGAGAAGACCACAAAAAAGAAGTTGCTCACCTCATAGTTATGCATATTCTTTTTTGTCTTTTCCAGAAGTTCTGCAATGGTTGATTGAGACCACGGATTAGTGCCATCAACACCACCATCCTTGATGAGGTTGCCTGCTTCAACCTAAAAGAGCATCGATGAAAAAAATTTCACGATAATTCAAACATGATCCTGTTTCCTCAAACGACATATATTGTCATTTTGCATGTGACAATTTAATTTCACCAGCAATATGAATGGCGCTAGTTGTCAGTTTTGATTCATTATATACTGTTACTTCAATTATAAGATGAACCAACAATTTTCCAATTCAGTCCGCAATGTATCCTTCCAGGCGTGACATGCTTCATGATCTCTACTCTTGCATATTTTCAAGCAAATTCCCACTGACAATCTTACAACAATGAAGATGTTTCGAGAGCTATTGCGGAATACTCTTTACTCCACGAACAAGCATGGAAAATTACAAACGTGTATCAAACAGGTACAGAAACGATACCTACAAAAGGTCGAAAGCTTCATCTCAAACTTCAAAGAACATATGCACATTGACACTTTCTAAATTTGAAGACTTTTGGTCAACAGAAAGCAATCCTACCTAAGAATTTTCCAAAGAGAAAGACGTTACAGATTTGAAATTGTTTTGGTGGCCAAAGTGAATTTTAAGATGAAACTGTTTAGTAACTTTAGCTCTCCTCATCAACCAAAATTACAACGAAAAATGATTCCGAGGTACCTCATTTGCCAACGAAATATTGGCTTCAGCCACCCGTTCGAGGAACAACTTGTGCATTTTCTCAAGTCTTTCAAGAGGCTTCGCATTCCTGCCAGGATATCGTCATGGGAAACCAATGCCATGTCCACGATAAGTGCCCGGTGAACTGAATGCTCTGACGTGCTAAAGATAAATTAATGGAAATACGAAGATGGAAGGAAATAAATCACCACGAAATGCCTAATCTGTAAATGCTATGTGCTTCATCCCATCTTCCCATCAACTCAAGATGCACAGCGTACGCCTCATACAGAAATGAATGACCTTTACCAATTCCTTTTTTGTTCATCATCTCATAAACCTTTTTGAAATCCTCAATCACATCAGCCTACAGGAGGAAACCAAAAGCATCACAACCCCAGTTTCTGCCATGGACTAAAGATTTCAAAACTGTAAAAGGAAAAGAATCTCTCACATATATGACCCATATCTTCAGAAACCGGATATCACCGAGGTATCGATCGACTTGCTGGAAACGCGAGATGGCTTCTTCCAGAATTCTAATCAGCTGCGACGAATTTGAGCCCTTGCTTTTACGAAAGTCGTGTACATACTTCTCGATGAGACTTTAATTGAAAGAGAAAACGAGACTCAAATGGAGAAAAAACAGAGAGAGGGAGACTCGAATTGAGAGAACGAAGAGAGAGAAAGAGAGACCTCAGCCAAGGTTGTATAGGGTCATCTACGGACTGGTCCTGTAAACGATCCACCTCTTCAAATTCCCTGATACTGCAGAATCACAAACCAGATCAACAAAATCAGAAGCAAATTTTCACACAAACGCACACGCGGAGAGAGAGAGAGAGAGAGAGAGAGCCACCGAGAGAGGTCGGAATGGGAATCGATGTCCATGAGAACCATGACCATCTTGAATGGAAGAACTGCGGCTGAAAGCTTCCCCTCTCTTCTTCTTCTCGGAGGAGCGCAGAGGGAGGGAGAGTCTCTGGAAAAGCTTAAAAAAGGGCGAGATTTGAATCCGCAGTGGCCGCGCGCCCGAGGAGTGTCCACAGCGCATCGCACATGCGACTCGGTTCCATCCGAGTCCGTCTGAAACCCGCGAAACCGGTCCTCTAACATCGGAAAGAAGGCGGGTTTCGCTCTTCTCCGTATCGAAGAACCCCTCTCGTTTTAAAGCAGGAATCAGGATCGACCACATTCTAACAGTCCTCAGACTGATCCATAATTTGAAATTTCTGGATCTTGCAGAAATCGAATCCAAAACACTCAAATTTAAGCAAAATCATAACATAACATTAGGTTTTTATGACGACCTTCACTAATCAGAAAGCATGACATGGGTGAGCAGGAGAATTAATCCCACCATGAGCCCAAGTCTCCTTCATTTTTCTCGGTTTTAGGGTCTAGAACTGCATCAATACCAAACAGTGAGATCTTTACGTGCTTCAACTTATACATAAATCCGCCCGTACAACTTTTTAAACAAGTTCCCTACATGTAGTCATATAGGGAACTAGTGACTCGATTGTGTAGCCTATGGCATGTTTGAATGGGTGAGCTGAAGTACACTTGAGACATTCTCCTCACCTTTTCGTGGGATAGAATTAAACTTAGGAGCCCACAAGTGACCACCTTCAACTGAAGTGCAATGCATCCATCGTTTGCAGTCCCAAAGATTAGAGCCCACAAGAATCAAAGTCACGACTGAGCTTAAATCAGCCGGCCAGCCCAACCAGCTATGCTACACTCCCGGGACCTCTTTAATACATTGAACACCTTTGAAATAGCAAAAAATTACATGTTTGTTAAATGCGTAAGCAATATTACATAAGGGGTTTTCAACTAAACCGTTAACTTCTTTAGGTTATAGCATTTAACCTAAATAACAAAAGAGGGTGCAATTCTGCATCCATTTTTACAAACTTGGACATGTAGTCACCTCTACACTTGTTTTTTTCCCTTTTTTTTTCAAAAAATGACTGAAAAACTGATTCTTGAAGATCACCAACCATGTTTTCTATAATATGTGATTTTCAAATCATAATTTGTTAGCTAAAACCATGAACTTAAGGTAGGCCTTATGTTAAATTGGCCCCTCCTAAGACGAGCTTGAAAGCTAAAAATCCAAGTATTTCATGCAGCAAGTGGTTCATACTTCCCCGAATCTTAAATTTTAAAGATATTGAGATTAGATCAGATGTAGTGTGACAAAATTTTAGAATCTAAGTTATATGGGTACATTAAGAAGATTCCTATACCGGTCTCGCTGTACCCACATGGCAAAGGTAGCATTTGGAGCCTGAGTATTTTTTATTGAAAGTAATTCAAAATACTTACTTTTACTTGATTTAATTTGTTTTTAACTCAGTTTTCATTATATTTTCACAAGTTTTTGATCATTAACATGGAATGTCTTTATTTAGCTCACTAACATGCAACGTTTTTATTTATATTACTTGTTTATTTAAATGTTACTTTTATACATTTTTATGATATTTTACAAAATATATACAACATATACCCTGTACCCATATTTTCCGGCAATGTATAGGTCCCGCATCTCTATAATTATACCTGTACCCACATACCCACACACCCTAACCGGTACCCACACACCCACTTAGCCTCAATCAAGATTGGCAGGTACACGGGTCGAATCGATTGCCACCGAATCATACTTGATCCAATCCGTTCTGTGCTTTTGAAAATGGATAAGCCCTCTCCCCTCTCCCTTCTCAGTTCTCCCACCCTCTTCACCTCCTCTGTGTGATAGGAAAGGGTAGAAGAAGAAGAGGGTAGCAGTAGAAGAGGAAGGCAAAGGAGACAGTGGGCGAGCACCAATGGCTGTTGCTTCATCCATTTCTTCTCTCTTCTCCACTCTGAAACTCCATTCCCACCCTTCAGAACCAAGTCTGTCGGCCTCCTCAAAACCCCATTTCTATCCCCTCAGAAAACCCACCTCCTCAATTCCACCCTCCCGGTTGCAAGGCAGCCCCCAATTACGCCTCCCACTCTCGAGAGCAAAATCCTCAGACGAAGACGGCGTCGACACCTCCTTCTTCGATGACGTGAATCCGGAAGAAGAAGTCCCCTTTGAGCAGGTGGGCCCGCCGGAGGACTACGTCCCCTTTCCTTCCTTCGACGAGCTCCCCCCGGAGACTGAGGAGCAAATCGCGGCTGCATATGAGGAGATCTATGGCCCCGCATACAGTGGAATGAGCATTTTGGGTAATGACATCTACGTGATGGACTCCAAGGTGAAGAAGACTTCTGGCTTCGGGTCGAAGAAGAAGAAGGAGAAGGTGAGAGACGGGTTCGAGGAGAGGGTGGTGCAGGTGAGGAGGGTTACTAAGGTTGTTAAAGGAGGAAAGCAGTTGTCCTTCCGCGCGATCGTCATCGTGGGCAATAAGCAGGGGCAGGTCGGCGTCGGCGTCGGCAAGGCCAAGGAGGTTATTTCCGCCGTCGAGAAGTCAGCCACGAACGCGAGGAGGAACCTTGTCACCGTGCCGATGACCAAGAATGCCACCTTCCCTCACAGGTGAGAATTATGCTGTTGCCCCTTCAATCTCTTGTTCTTTTGTTGGAGAATTTTGTGTTGTTTGAGTTGTCTTGTCAACTATCTATATATTTACCTTAGTATTGTCTTCTTCTTCTACTACTTCTTCTTTGTTCATTGATGCTCTTCTGAATTGAATGTTCATCAACCGAGTGCTAATTCGCACTTGGGATGTCCCTGCTAGTAATAGCTTGGCTCTTCCAAAGTTCGACGCATTAAGTTGTTCCTATTCTCTTCATTTCATGTTCACAGAGCCATTCTGTTCAGTTTTCTCTTGTTATTTTCATGTGATATTTATGAATTATGAATAATATTGACCCTTCTTATTGCTGTAAACATATGTTTTTATGTTTCAGTTGTTTATTTGACTGAAATTGGTCGTTTAAGGTTGAGTTAAGGTAGGCTTTAGTTAGTGCTGAAAACAGAAACTGAAGATTGTGATGATTTCTACATGCGAGAGTCGAGTTAAGTTTTAGAATGGCGTTTGTCCAGTCCCGCAACATACTTATCTTCAACGGCAAAATGAGTTCTTCGTTGAAGAGTCTTCCTGTAAATTTGCAGCCTATACCATATTAAAATATGCCTGTTTTAGTGACAAGGAAGATGGTGCATAAAGAAGCTACGTAGGTGATACATGCGGGACGTGGCTAGTTTGTAAAATGTGGTTTATTACCAACCTTAATATCTAATTTTAGTATCTGATTCTGAACATTCTGTGATCTGCAAGTAAATTGAGACTCGACCATATCAGTGACTTTAAAAGAGAAAAATGAGAGTTTTTGCAATTTGTTGAGCTTTCTGATCATCTTCAATATGCATTCTGCACCGAGTAAAACGTTGCATCTAAATAAGAGAAACAAGATGAGCCACTCATGGTCCGGGTGGTGGTCAGCCTATCCAGAGCTTCTTCGAACTTGTAGAAATAGGCTTGGAACATGCAGAGCGGATTTTGGTTTTGCTGCCTTCATAGCTTTCTTGGTTATTAATAATGTATACCCCTAGATATATTTCATGGCACAAAAAAGCAGTTTAGAATAAATGGTTACAGTGTCTGATGTGCATATGCTTATAAATCAAAATCCTGTTATCCTCAGCTTGGAAAACTCTGTCCTCCTGTAAAGCGAACTTGAGCTCAATCAGGTTGGTTTATACTTTATACTTCGGAGCAAAAATTTACCATTCTAACTTTTCCAACTCAAGCTTTGGTTCCTTTACTCGAAGCTTGGGTTTGGATTGACTGACCATGGAAATATTGGAACCTTGAAAGTTGCAGGCTCGATAAACTTATTACAATTTTATTTGTGCTGACCATCATCAAGTGACAGCTAGACATGGTATGGTTCCATATTGTGTATATAATAAAAAAAACATGTCAACTTGATTACCTCTGCCACGTGACCTACTCAAATCCACAAATTAAATGACAGGTGTGACTGGATTCAGTTTGATGATAGACCTATTTGTGACTTCACTAGAGCTCTATCCTTCCGTGTTGATGTCCATTATTATGTAAGCAGGACTTGTGCAGTGGGCCAAAAAGCATTTCCTGTTTTTTGGATTCTCTTTTTTCTATGTTCATTCTTTTGCGTTCCAAACTACTAAATTGCCATAAAGATCCCTCCTGAAATTGTAAGGCAGTTTGGTTTTGTGTCGTTTTGTTTGGTGAAGCTGAATTTGTACCTGAAGAGCAGATGCACGGCTGTTGCAACAAAACTTCTAAATAGAGTCTCTCTTTATATGAAATCAGATGTCTTGATTTTGTAAGTTAACATAAACTAGCTAATGCTTAATCGCAATTGCTTGATGTTATTTTCTTTATGTAGAAGGTTTACTTTGTCAGTCACCCCAAGTCGTTTATTGTAGTAGCATTCAGATGCCGTATTCTCGCAATAGTGCATGGTGTACAAGACTTAAGTTGTACTGCTTTAACAGCAAGGAGTTTTCTCTCTTATTTTCTGTTCTATTGGCATGAGATGATGGTGGTGCTGATATGTTAATGTCAACAAAAGCCTACTTCACTGTCCCAATGATTTTAGATTTTGGCAAAACTAGATGATTTGGCTGTTCTATTGTTGCCTGATATGTGTACACTTTACTGATAGTGTTTATTGCTTATGGATATTGTTTGTTGCCAGAGCTGATGGAGATTATGGTGCCGCAAAGGTTATGCTGCGGCCTGCATCACCTGGTACTGGCGTTATTGCAGGTGGAGCTGTGCGAATTGTGTTGGAAATGGCAGGAGTTGAGAATGCGCTAGGAAAGCAACTGGGCAGCAAGAATCCACTCAACAATGCCAGGGCGACGGTTGAAGCTGTCGCAAAGATGAGGCATTTCAAAGATGTTGCAGCGGAACGTGGGATCCCAGTGGAGGAGCTCTGGAAGTGAGAGACGCCCAGTTTTTGCAAAACCCATTCTTGCCGTTCTCCTGGACCTCGTTTGATTTAGTTTGTCAATTTTTTTGCTTCTTGTCTTACCAGAACACTGGCATCTTAATTGTAAATGCTGATTGGCTTTGCTGCGTAGCCAGAAATCTTGCTGCTTATGTTTCTCCCCTGGTTCGCTTCCAGATTCTTTTGAATCTAAATGTAGCTAATTGGCTAGAGCAGAACAATATGATCCAAATCATAATCAGTTGGGGAATAAAAGCATTTGGATTGCAAACTGATCTGAGGCATCTTATCTGGGATAACTATCTGTATCTTGTCAGGACAGATTCAACCGTTTTGGACTTTTGTTCTACGAGGCAGCAAAACCCAAAAAAAGATCTCTAAAAGTTGGGTACTTTTCCATTTACCGACAGGATCTTAAAATAATTCCAAATTCAACGGTTGCCTATAGTTTATATATCGGGAAAACGGCTCATCAGTGGTCATTTTTTCTTCTCTTATTTTCTAGTTATTTTTTAGGATCTTGTTCGTCGACTTTCTATTTGCATTCTTAGTTTCATTAAAAAGCTATCCGGCAGAGATGAGTTTCAGTTGCTGAGCATAGTGGACTCGAGGATAGCTAAAATTTGTTTCTAGTAAAATGGCGGCGGAGTGGTAATGAAGCGTGGACCTTTTGAAAACAACGGTGGTGCAAACAGGAACCGATATTTGCTAGAATCGCTTGTATGTGTGATTTACCTTGAATTTTTCACTATAAATTTACCCAATCTGATGGTAAAAAGGTGGTAAGCATTACCTCATATCCTACAAAAATCTAATTTTCCTTTCTGCTATTGATAAGAAACTTCAAGATTACAGAATTTGAAACATTTTCAGCCATTGTTTTACGGTTTAGTATGAAAATTTTGATGAGCATTATGTTTCAATGGTACAAAAGCTGTTTGGCACTAAACTGGCCTTGGAAATAGCATTGGCAGGATTGAATCAAGAAGTTGACAAAGAAAAAGGGAAATAAAGAAAATTCAACTGGATTGCGTCCACACACAATTTTTGCTAATACATATAAAAAACAAATGGTTGGTGAGTTCATGATTGTTGATATGAACCCCGATATGCATATAAAGGAGTAAGTATGAACGTATGAAAAGCAATGAAAGACAACGGGCTAGCAATGAGAACATTAACATACTACTACATGCATGTATTCGTAGGGCTAGATTCATGGAATGTTGTAACATACTGTTTGATGAATTTTCTCCAATCTTTAAAGTAAATTGTTAATAGTATGTTACCGTTTCCATTACCAAACTGCCCATGAGTGGTGCCATTAGCAATCTTTTTGTTTGTCTCTAATTCTCCCACTCAATACTCTGTAAAAGCCGGTTTCAATTTCGTGAAAAAGATATCTGAATCATATAGACAAGCGTCCCAAGCATTAGAACTTCTCAGAATCTCTTCTCCTCTTCACGGTGAGCTTTTGAAAAACTGATGTAATGGTGAGAAATAGAATACACTTTCCAATTATCGCAAGTTTCAAGATTATAAGGTTCTTTTGGCGATCACATAAAAATGATGAAACAACTTGTCTCACTCAATGCTGTTAACACTCTGTTAACCTGCACACTTCTGATTTCTTTTTAGTAAAATTCTAATATCTCCATGGAAGCGAAATAACACCAAAGCTCCATTAATGACTGACGATGGTCTACCATTTCAAGGGCCTCGATCCAAAGAGAATTTGAGGGAGAGAGATAGTTTGGGCCCCACATCTACCATGGTGTTCTGTGCCTACGGCCAGAGGGAGTGCCACTTTGCAGCCATGGCTTGCCGGCGAAGGCAGCAACCCCAACGCCGCTACCACCACCACCACTGACGGAACCACCACGGCCGCTGCATGCGCCCATTTGTCACACGCGACGGTGGACGTAGAAACCCGAACTGCCTAATGGCGCCCTCCCACCTCCCCTCACGCTCTTCCTCGCCCATCCCTTCCCCTCCAAGTATGGATCCCTCCTTCCGTCCCTCCACCACCAGCACCACCTCCACCCGACGCGTTTCTCTTCTCCTCCCAAAAAGTGGATCCTCCCCATTGGCTCCGCCATCTCTCTCTCCATCCACCCTACCTCATTTCCCAACATCACCACCACCACTACCACCACCACCACCACCACCACCATTCCACCCCCACCGCCACCACCACCACCACCATCAAGACCACCTCCTCTTTCAGCCATTCTTCCCATGCCTTCTGTCTCCTTTCCATATTGCTAATATGTGGTTGGATACTCCTTCTCCATGCCTCGACTCTCCGTCCTCCCCACACCCCACGCCTTCGCCTTTTGATGCCTTTCTGACGCTGCCCACCAATGATCACTTCCCCTTTCCGTCTCCTGACTACTCAAATTACTTGCACCCGCTCATGGACACCACCATTACTGGTGGCATTCCCGAGCAGCCTCCTGATCCCAATCTGAGTTCTCACCATCTCGGTGGTGGCGATGAGAAGGGTGATGGTGACGGCGGCGGAGTCGGAAACTCGTGGTCGTTCGGTCTGTCTATAACGAGGGCAGCGAGGAGCAAGAGAAGGATAGCAAGAAAAAACAGCCCGAGCTTTTCTCGTTTCATCAGAAGCAGCAAGTCTCCTTCTTGGAAGGCTGGCAACACAAAGAAGAAAGAGGCAAATGGCTCCAAAAAGAAGCATTTGGTCCTTCAAGATCATTCTTTCAACAAAGTGGGGGGCTTTTTTTATTTGTTGTTTTCGTCAACACTTGAGCAACTTCATTCCATTTTGAATATAGCTGGTTTATGATTTCAACTTTTAATGTATACAGAATTTAAGATTGCTGCTACAGAAGGAGCTGAAGAATAGTGATGTAAGCTCTCTTGGAAGAGTTATCATACCGAAGGTTGCTTCTTTACCATTTTGGGTTTCTTTTTCTTCTCTTCTCTGCTAGAAAAATCACCATTGGTTATGTATTTCAGTACTAAATGCTACTGTATATTTCCGAATCCGATGTTGGTCTATAATTTCTCTGTATTTGCATGAACAGAAAGAAGCAGAGGCAAATCTTCCATCGCTTGCAGACAAGGAGGGCATCCGGATCAAATTCAAGGACATGGAGAGCTCCCAAGCTTGGAACTTGAGATACAGGTCAACCATTTGAAATTTGAGTTGCAAAAATAAAGGAGCTAATTAAATTTTCATAATTACCAAAAAGCGGGGCAATTTTAAAATGCACACGTCAGTTGCTTTTATTCTTAACTAAAAAACACGTCTAGTTTGTATCCAGATTTATGTTTTTTATTTTATTTTCACTCAGATATGATTTTTTTTACCCAGAAAAAGTCAAAATTGCCCTCCTGGGCAGAAAGAAAGGTGGTATGTTTTGAATTTATTACCTACGATCTAGGTTAAAAGAAAAGGCTACCAGACCAGGATTAGGTGTTTGAAATTTGAATAATTGAAGATAAACTGCATGCGATTTTAAAACTATATTCTGCTTAATTTTCTAATAAGCCTTTAAAATTCAGGTCCAATTCCTTTTAATAACTCTTTGAAAATTGAGGTCTAATAACAGATCTGGGGTTTATTGTTTGCTTAGTAAATGAATCTTTGACTGCACAATGCCCAAAAGGTCCATATTGATGTCGCTTATGACATTGGCTACAAGTTCATAGGTCCAATAGATCATCTCGAGAATTGAAGAAGGAAGAAATCCAAGGGTGGAGAAGGACAGATCCCCACCTCAGCTTCGACCACTCATTGTTGGAAAAATGCTAACATTCTGACCAAACTTTTCAGTTTCCTGTTGACATCTGTATGATATAAGGCAGAATCCGAGCTAGCTGAAGTCATCCTGGCCGTTCATTTAAGCAATCGATGCCGTAGATCAAAGTACAGTTTGACTTCTTTGTGTCACATCATAAATGCTTTGCCTTCTTTCCCAGTGAGAATTTTGAAGTGAAAATCGGCCATACACGTAACTTTTGAGAGAAAAAGCCAGAAGATATTAGCCCGTGAATGTGATCAACATTTTGAAAGTAAGCCAGATTTTGACTCGTAATTTTCAAGAAGAACCTAAGGACTCAGAATCAACAGCCGACAATTGCCCTACTTCTTTCCAATCTACAGAAACTTTCGAGGCACTTTATTTGTTAAACGAGATCAATTCGAAGCATGATGAACTGAAAAAAAGAGTATATATGCGTATGTGGATTTGTTAACTAGTTGCTGAAGGTGTGCTGTCAATAATTTTGGCACAAACATTTTGACTTTTTACGCTATTGATGTTCTTGGTTTTTTGCTAGTATTTTCTAACAATTGAAAATCAACTCACTGTGAGTGAGGATTGCTAAAATAAT
Source organism: Nymphaea thermarum (assembly GCA_011799765.1). NCBI lineage: Eukaryota > Viridiplantae > Streptophyta > Magnoliopsida > Nymphaeales > Nymphaeaceae > Nymphaea > Nymphaea thermarum. The sequence continues at coordinate 100,651 of JAANDH010000422.1, forward strand.
CAAATTGAAGATTGTACATGGAGTTCTAACGCTGCCATTCTGTTGTCGTCTAAGCTTTTTATGGTGCTGAATTTTTCCATGAATTTTTTGTAAGGTTTGGATGTTAGAGGTCACCAGCTCTGTGAAAAAATGAAAAGAGAAATCAACTCACAGGGAAGTGAACTTCATTATTAGTCCAAAGCAGAATTTCTAGATCACCTCAGATCAAATTGCCCAAAAATCCAAGTTTTACAACGAATATTTTAGTGACAGTTGAACAACGTGACTTTCATCCTGTGGCAAGGTGAAAAGGGAGTTAGACTTCAGACTTTTAAGAGGAAGGGAAATCAAAAGTTGAATACGCGATTAACATCAGATCTTGGCACAAACGACCACATTCCAACACTCTGGTGACGAATTATCCAGTACATTTGCCCTTATCCGTGTTCCTACTACTAATATTCTTCGGTTTATAAAATCACGAGGAAACTTGTTAACAGTAGATAAGAAGAGAGAAGCTTTTTTCTCGTCAAGCAATTATTAGAATCCTCTAATGGTGTCTTTGAGGGTCATTCAACGGAATACTGTTTGTTCGCGTTTTACCTTCCATGCCTAAAATAGTAGATTATTTTTGGTATATGAGGTGATCTTCTGATGCTTTGTTTTCAATCTTGGGATTGTGTGAACTAACAGATTTTGGCCTAACAATAAAAGCAGGATGTATGTTCTGGAAAATACAGGTACTTTGCTCCTTCCTTTGGTTTTCAAACTTTAGTTTATTCGTCTAAATGAATTGGGTAGTTACTAGTTAATGATTCGTAATCACAGGAGATTTTGTAAGGAAATATCATCTTCATAGTGGAGATTTTATCCTGCTCTTCCGGGATGAAGAAACTCAGCAATTCGTAAGTCCTTTCTTATTCAACCTTCATTGATCGGTCTGCACGATAACTTAAGGCTTTGGGGCCTTGGGTTGTGAAAAATTTCCGATGCCTCCTCCATTGCCATAGCACACTTTAATACTGAGTAACGAAACGATTTGAGACATTGCTAGATGCAAACAATTTACAAGTCCTCAGAAAAGTATGGTCTTTGATTCAGTAAAACGGTCTCTTTCAGTCGCAAGAAGTCACCATGGACGCCCCCACTGTTGATTTATTTAACCACGAACCATTTTCATTTTGGCAAGGAAAAGGAACCTCCTGTCCGTCAGTCTGCTATTTGAAATAAATGCGAATGAACTCCAGTCAAACACAACAATGGAATATTAGGCTTAATCACAATTCACCTCGTTGCAGCATATATTAGAAATTAATGTGTAATACTAAGCTAAGGAAAAGTAGCACCCTGAAAAAAAAGGACAAACAGTAGTTCTTGAAAAGGCATCATTTTTCTAGTAGGTTTTTATGTCCTGAATTGTGTAGATTTAGCCATTTAGATCTCGGGAAGAAAATACAGTGACAAGTTCTATACTTGGAAGCAGTTTATATCAGCGAGAAAATCAGAGGAATCAATGCCCTGTTCTCGAGATTGGATTGATGAAGATTTATCTGCGGAGCAGAGTGATCAGTTGGTTCTCTCAGACGCATCAAGCGACCATGACCAAAACGTTGCGGAGCGTACTGTGGCCACCGCAGGCAACAGCAGCAAAGGCGACGTTGGGTTGAAGTTGGTGAGAGAACCATCTTCAGAATTTGGAGGAGAAGATGGTGCTGAGTTCTCAGACGATATGTTTGGTAGCTGCAGCTCTATAATGTCATCCATGAGCGAACTCTACGACTGGAACTTCAGCTCGCTGGAGAAGTTTGACAGCTTCGAGGACATTGATCTCTCCCTTTACAACGAGACGGTGGACATGGACGATTTTGATGCCAAGAAACTTGGCTAGACAGTCACCGCTCTCTCCCTTTCTCTCTCTCTCTCTCTGCCTCTGTGTCTGGACGTCTATGTTGTAGCAGTAAGTTGTTTGGCAGTGTATGGTATTACAGGTAATAATTTGCTCATCTCCTTGGTAGGAAAGACAGAAATGTGTCGCCTATAGCGATGGGTGCTCGTTTTGAACTGCATCTCTTTTGAGATGGGTGGTGCCAGGGAGTTCAAGAAGCAACATACCTCTAGGAAGAAGTAGAGGCTTTAAAGGTTCATTTCTAAGTAACTTGCTCAAGAGATGGGTATGGGATTTGAACGGCATTATCAAGATGTATCTTCCATTGAGTTTAAGAGATTAAATGACTTCTTGCAACAACTGTTTGTCTCTTATTTCTTTTTCTGTTTCCCGTATCCCTGCGGCCTGTCTACTTTGCTCTGAAGAATCCTTACTCGGTTCAAACATTTAGCCTGATGCTTGTAGGAGGGGAGGGGGAGTTGTGACACAAGGATTCGCCTTTTTGTTTGAGGCAATTGTTCGAAGAAAACTGTAGCAGAAATTCTCTGATTCTGCCATCTTATGATTGAATTGATGCTTGTGTTTGACTGTCTTAGGCTCAATTTGATCTGGCAAAGTATACATACATACATATGTAACATTGGCTGCATGTGTGAGAGGCCCAAGCATTTAGATTGTTGAAGAATTTCAACATATATATATATATATATATATATATATATATATATATATATATATATATATATATATATATATATATATATATATATATATATATATATATATATATATACACTGGGGAGGACGAGATTCTTTACAATAAGTCGTCTTTAGACCTAAAACCTTAATTTAATTTCGATGACAGAGAACCCACTCTTGAAGTGGGAAACGTTGGCGCACCGTTTTGATCTGTACTCCTACATATATTTTGTCCCTTTAGCAGTATAAAACTCTGAGTTGAAGAACCATATTCATGATATTTTCGTCTGAGTTTTTCCCATTGCTTATGGAAAATTTATTCCACAACACGGACGAAGATACTGACACTAACGTAGAGAGAGAGAGAATACAAGATCGCATCAGCCTCTGTAACTACAGCAACATCTCATGATGAAGGAAGGTCACTGGAAATCGTTGGTAGGAGTTCCCTCAAATGCATCATCATCGCAGAAGGAGAGATCACAGTCGTTGATGCTGTCGAAACCCTCCAGTGAGCCGATTTGGCATTCATGGAAACGAGTGATGCAGGAAATATCAGAAGTGCAGCGTCCAACCACGTCAATGGCACTGCCGGCTCCCCCTTCTTTGGTGATACTTTTTGAGTCTTTTGTCATATTATCACCACCACCGCTACCACCGCCACAGCCACCACCGCCGCCATTACCACCGCCACCATGTTTTCTGTTGCAGTGGCGGCCGCCATCGACATCACCACCACTGACATGTCCAGAATTGTGCATGCTTGTCCCACTGGTTCCCCCAACGAAAACTTTCTCTTCCCCACCCGTGTTGGACTGATCATCTTCCTTGCTAACGTACCCGATATCATTTTGTGCTTTTTTTGCAGATATAAACTGTCAAGAATATTAAAGTGTGCACACCACAGATCTTCAAGTTTAAAACCTCCGGAAATTTATTGATGGCGGAACATGAGAAAAACTCAGAACCCAGCTTATAGAGTTAAACAATATATAAATATATTTATAGGGTTAAACAGTATGTAAATAAGGGATTTTTATTGGACAGTATAGGCTCCACCGCTGATATATATATATATATATATATATATATATATATATATATATATATATATATATATATATATATATATATAAAAGAGAGAGTAAGAAAGAAAGGAAATAAAGCGTGACAATGTTATGGCTTTGTCGTCATGCACAATCGTTTACGGTAACACCTGAGAGCATCAAAATCTTGCCGACCTCTCTTAATTGCAGCGATGCAAAGGGCCGATAAATCCAAAATAACCTAAATGCGTGGCATCATGCTTGCCTCGTTTGAAATTCCGGTAAAAACGCCTCCTTCTGTGAGCATATTCGAAATTCAAATTCCTTCATCTCACTATTTAACTTGTAAGAAAAATAATTAAGTTAAAAACCATCAAGAAAAATCAAATCATTTGTATGCTGCGTGTACCCTGAGAAGCCGTAGAAATACTATGGCCATTTTGGCCCTAGCATTTGAAGGGTCATAACAAGTAAATTGAACGAAGATTCTGGCTCAAACTCACCTAGCTCATAAGAGCCATCTAATTTATTATGGATTGTTGAGAAAAAAGTATGTAGAAAAATGTATGAATGATAATGTCTATAACATTTTTCTTCTTGTTTTTCTTTTAACCATATATCGTGATGGATTGCATAACAGCTATAGTCATTATATATATATATAATTAATGCTTCGGTTTGATCATTTCATTTAAGTAACGAATGTCTATGCAACTTCGATTGTATACCAACTGTATGACATTTATTTATTCCTTTTAAATGAACTCTTACTTTAGAATCTATATTAATAAATAATTTGATCAAATACAGACGATCTGAATAGACAAACCCATATGGAATAGCACGACTTTTGAAGCAGGCCATACTAAGTGAACGTAATGCATTTGTCACAAATTTCTTTGTACATATTTCTCCATTCATTGTATTTTTTAGTAATAAAAAGCTAAGGAGACCTCTGACCCAGCAGCGATTGCTTCTAAGGAAAATTATCATCGATGGAGTTAGACATTGTACGAATATGTCAACCTCTATATATATTGCATGCAGTTGCATAAAAGAAACTATGTAATGTAAGAATTTGATCAACCTATAAAAATATAAAAGATTATCAACATTCAGATTAGTAACACACAAAATGAAGGAAAGAAACTCAAAAAAAGACAGAACAGATACTGCAATGATGCTGAGGAAGAGGGGACAGGAAATACTTACATATTCACCGGTTTCTTCATCATGGTACAGTAGCATGAAATCTCCAGTCTTCAGTCCATACATTCTAATGAAATCCCCTGGTGTAAGAGAAATGCCAGACTAGATCAAATGGAAGTAGTCATCGATTGAAGATCAGAAAAGAAAAAACTCAACGTACTTGCATTCTGCAGAACATACATCCTGCTTTTATTATTCGGCCAATACCTACAAAAATCAACGAGAAAATGGTGCCACAGGCTTCAGTGGTCTTAATCCAACAATGTTTGATAGCAAGAAACCTGAAGAGACTTTCAGCCATTTACTTATATTTTCTGAAGACATGGTGTCTGTCTAGGAAAATGGTTTATTTGATGGGCAACCATTAGGATAAGTTATCCAAGACAGGTTATCCATGAATAAGGCCTTTGTATATATAATGAAGTGATCCCATAAATGCTTAATAGGAGGTAAAAGAATAAAAGGAATTAATATCTGTGATATCCTTTCACTATTGTTTCAATCCTGCTTATACTAACAGATCATATCTCATTCATCAATATTGCCAAATTAAACTATATCGAGAACCCGGAAATATCGGATAAATTTTGTCTTACGTGTACGCATTTGACAAAGTTTGTCGGATATACGAAGTACAAAATTTGTCGTATATTGTCGGGTAACGAGGAACATTAGAGCGCAACACGTATTATTTGGTTTTTCAACAAGTTTAAGTATTGATAACTTGCTAAGAATGTCAGTTGTATGGATTAGACTTAATTACCATTAGTCCTAAAAAGAAAAAGGAAATCTAGCAATTAACTTGCTATTTGATAAGGCATTAATAGTGCCTACAATACCAAAGAACCCATGCTGTTCTCAAGTATTGCTAAAATTAAAGCTTTGCTGCTGAATTACAGCAGAGAGGGATGTAAGCCCATCAAGGAATAATGAAAACATTCATGCAATGCTGTACATTGTAGTCGACTCGTACAAAAACTATTCTTCAATTTGTTCAGCTCATTCTAGTTTATGTTTTAGCATGAGTAAGGATATAATTGAGTCATTTCCCATTTGCAAATGATTGGTCTATCTAGATTGAACAAAACGAGTTATAACTAAATAAATATGTTGATCAACAAGTAGAGATCTAAAGAGAGATCACAGAAGTATACTTCGTTTTTTTATTTCTGTCTTGCAATTGTTTTGTAACTAGGGGACTTCTTGTCCCCAAATTTTTGTAACTAAGGACTTCTTGTCCCCAAATTTTGATATGCATTCTCATTTTATCGGTTAAAGAGAGATCACAAAAAGTGAGATTTTTTATAACTAGGCTAGTAAACGTTTCATCACCCACTGAGCCATCTCTCTTAGAGGCTGTCACCATTTTGCTTGTCCGAACATAATGCACCCGTACAGTCAACAAAGTTTATTTATAAAGACATTTCCTGGCATATCTATGTGTTAAGTTGAAGAATAAAAATGACATCATTTTCTTGATGGGCAAACAAACACGTACATAATATCCTTTAACAATCATGTTGTTTATCAGGGAGTATATGTTAAATGAGATCCAAAAGTAGGATCAACGTTGCTAGGGGAAGAAAAATGGAGTGTAAAAAGTTTTATACCCAATAATCTAACTGTATAAAAAATAGATCATGGCAGAAGATGAGATGTGATCTTGCTTTTGCTGCTTAGACTTCCTTACGTATTGAAGTTGACGTGATTTAACTCTATGCTCGAAATGTATTCTATGGGCTCCACAAAAGTGAAGATAATTCATAACAAGAGAGGAATATATATATATTATTCAAAAGCTAATTAGGTTAGCCGCCGATTTATAGAACTATAACCTGTACTTCATATTCCATGTTTGGGAACTGTCCATGTCTTTGATTCTGATTCGGATTCCCTCTTTGGTTGTAAGTGGAGGAAGATACGTCTCTGCCTCTTTCTACATCGATAAAAGAAAAAGAAAGAGAAAAATATCAGCCGTCGTCAATGATATGAAATACGCAATACAGGTAGATTACCTACTATTTGTTGCAATATCAACAGTAAGGCCTTGCTGTAGACATGAAAGATCAAGATATAAGCAATGACCTCACTTTGTTTTCCTTTTTCTTCTTCCCATTGTTACTATTTTTGTTATTTTACCTTGGGGATGATCACTCTTCCAAGAGAGCTAACGTCACTGTTCTTCAGCTCCTTCCTTAGCACTAGCTTCAGCTTCTATATCAGAAAAATATTGCCGTCTTTGAAAAGAAACAAAACGAAACAACAAAGAAAAGAAGAAGTAGAAGAAAGATTGTGGGCGCACTTCATTTAGAATGGGGGGCTGAGGGCCCAACTGCATCCTTCTCGGAGAAGTTGCTGCCATTCTATACGGCCTCACTGTAGACAAAGCCAGAAATTTCTTCCTAGTGAGTCGAGCAAACCGCCGGCAGTTCTTCCTAGGCGACCTCCTTTTGCTCCTCACTCCTTTCCTCATGGACGCCTCAGGCGGCCAAGAGATCGAGAGATCACCGTCGGCAACCTTCCAAGAACTAGTGTCATCATTCACAGGAATAGTGTCGTTATCGCCATTACCACGATTCGCACAGGCCTTGGTAGAACAACCCCCAAGACCACCAAAAGGCTGCACTGTGTTGCTAGCTAGAGATTCAAGCTCCTGAAAGAAGCTAGCACTGTGAGTATCCATGAAGGGCAGCAATGAAGAGTAGTCAGGTGGTAAGAAGGGGAAATGGAGAACTGAATCTTGTGGGTCATAATGTAGTGGAAGTGGCGCAAACTCATTTGAAGTGAAAGAAGTAACGTAAGAGGTAGAGAAAGGAGGGTTTACAGATGGGGCATCAGAAGAGTCCTTTTTCATAATTGCTCAGCAAACTGATCAGTGATCACAAGCTATTGGTGGTGCTGATGGTGAAGATGGTGAGAATGGGCTTAGATGTGGGTAGAAGAAGGAGAAGGGAAGGGTACGGGTTGTGAGAGATAGATCCACAGAGGATGGGACACTTTGCTGCTTGAGAAGAGTAACGTGCCGAGTGGTGTGGGAGGTGAAACTAAGAAGAAACAATCTTGGTAAGGGGGGAAGGGAGATGGTAGATCTGTGACGGACATGGGTTGGCAATTTTTGATCAGAGGCTGAAATGCGGGTGACAAATGGCTTGGCCTGGGCCAACTTCTTTTAGTGTTCATTTCCCAGCCCGGCTTCTATGTGGCATCTCCCTGTGTTTGAATATCTTGGATTTATTTCCTTACTAGAAAAGAGCATTGGCCGTTTCTATTAACTCCATTATTTCTCTCTCTCCCTCTTTCTCTCTCTTTTTGGAACTCTTAGATAGCCGTTAGGGAAGATCCTGCTTAATAAACTGAAGATGCTTAATGAATGCTCCAATGAGGTGCAACTTGAGCCCAAAAGATAGCTTGCTCATGAATGAAAATAGAGTTACTGTGGACTTGTTTACAGTTTTTGCCTTTACGTGAGCAGGAACAAGTATGTAGTATGTTTAGTAAGCGAATGCTATGCCTCACAGTCACCATTCCTTTCAAGTTTCAATTGGTGGTGCCATTCTTCTCTCTTCCCCCATTCTGTGAATGGGGTTAAGCAGGATCCTGCCGTCCTACAGATGTGATTAGCAGTGTTTCACAACATTATACATCATAAACAGAAAAAAAACTTCTGATAGGTGGTTTATCCTTCCAAATTAATATGATCAATGCAATCAACAATCTCGGCTTTATCTCTCTCTCTCTCTCTCTCTCTCTCTCACTCTCGCGTGGGCACACACACTTGTTGAACTCTTATCTCGAAACCATTTAAATTTTAATCAGTTGATTAAGATATCTCAGAATCTAAAAGTTTATTAGCAATATCATTCCAGTCTGCAAGTTATTGTCCTGATCGATGTGAAGCCATTGTTTTTCCTGATTCCATGAGCTAAAAGTAATAATTTCCTTCCAAAAAATTGCAATTCAGTGCATGATTCTTAACAAACTAGGGATGCCTAACATTTCACTCAGGTCAAATTGAGTGAGTTTTGTCTTCACCACGAGACAAGAGAGCACACGCCATCTGCACTTCACACACACGAATGAACACACAGAAATGAACACATTACTTTCATATAGAGACACAAAACTAACATGCACAAACACATTAGGCACATACATGCACACATAATACACACCCCCGCACATAAGCACACATATATAAAATATCTAATATTAGCACATACATATGCACATGTGTGTGCGTGCGCGCCTGTGAGTGATGGGCAGCCTCGATTAATTTCCACGTTCGATTTGACCATGCATCAGCAGTTTTGGTGAGGGGAGGAAAGCGTGGGAATGCCATGGATGGGGGAGACTGCAGTGGTGCCTGTCATGCATTTCAGCAACCCCCTATTTCCCATCCTTTCCGTTTTGGCTTTTTCTTTGGCTTCTCACCTAAAACCAGGCTGGGACAAAAACGTGTCCACCAATGTGTACTGGCCCTTCTTGGAGGAGGGCACTTTGCGTAAGCAGAAGAACTCTGTGACACATTCCACCCCAGCTTTGTCAATATCTTCTTCAGCTTAGTGCTCCACAGAGAAGAAGAATAACTATCATCCCTCAAAAGAAATAAATGAAAAATTTTCCATGTCTGCATTTGCCATAAGAGTGCAACGTTTATTTTTGTAGTTTGTCTGCTTGTACTTAATGGCACCTTGGAGGAATGCTTATCTGTTTTTCTTTCTGCACTTGAAAAGGTGTCAGGCATAGTTAAAAGTAAGTTACAGAGTGAATTATATACTGCTTAACAGGAAAAAGCAGGGTGGTATCCGAGAAACTTCATTCGGGTTTCGAAGTGGGGAAGTTCTTTACTTTTTTTCTTAATTTGTCAATATCCGACTGTTGGCAACTAAGAGGTAAATACAGGTTGTAACGCTTCTACAATTAATTTCCATTTATTTGAGTTAGACAAACATCGGGTGTGGAAAGGCCGAACCATATGTAGGTCATCCTTGGTCCCATTATGGCACTATTGTCTACCAAGACATTAAAACACCCATTAGGTGCAAGTTTTATGTTCAGGGTTGACACAAACTTGGTTGGGAAGCACCCTGGTGCGGTAGAAAAGGACCCACTGGGTGCACCATGGCTCGGTAGGAAGGGCCCTGTTCTTTGGGTGGCCGATCATGGGCTTAGACATCAGTTTGTCTAAGTGCAAGCTTTTTGGGGTTCAAAGAGCCTTCACCTATGAATCTTACAATACTGGGGAGACGATCACGAGTACTGCGGCAGGTTAAACTGATGCGGTCAGATTTCTCACCCCAAGAGTGGGTTTTCTGCTACGTGGAAGAAGATTAAGTGCTAGCTCACCTCACCTTTGTTTCATATACCCGACTAGACTGGAAGACAATTTGAAGCTCAATCACATCTATAAAAATAAATAAAGTTGAGAATAGAAGAAAGAAAAGGCAAAACGAGGACCATTTGACGATTCATGGGATTCGTTTCTTAGCATATACTGTAGTGGGGATTCTGCAGTCCATTTTTGGATAAGTAATCAGTAGTTATTGAGGCGTCGTTGTCACGATGCACTTGATAATTGCATAGAGGAAAGGAAAATTTGAAGGTTTGACCAAAAAATAAAAATGAAAGAAGAAGCTTTTGGGAGTTACTAATTTTTCTTTTCTTTTCTTCTCCATTGGGGTATAACGGGATGGTTCTGACAATTGATAGACGCCACCTAAAATACAGAAGTCAACAATCGATCTGTTCAAATTATGTAACGCTTGTATGGAGATGAATTTGATGGCCTGTCCTTCAAGATTCTCTTTTCCTTCTGAAAACTCAGATAAGCAAGCAATTCTCTTTATGTGACCTCATCCAAGTGAATTTACAGAGTCTGACAGTGTGATTCTACATTATCCTTGGCCAGTAGAAAATTTGCAGTATAATTAATTCACAGTAGTTCAATCTGCTAAAATTATGTAACGCTTGTATGGAGATCAATTTGGTGGCCTGTCCTTCAAGATTCTCTATTCCTTCTGCAAACTCAGATAAGCAGGCAATTCTCTTTCATGTGACCTCATCCAAGTGAATTTACGGTCTGACAATGTGATTCTACAAGATTCTTGGCCAGTAGAAAATATGCAGTATAATTAATTCTAAATAGATCTCTTGCTACCAGCAGCAACACTTAGAACTTTTCACTTCCAGCAGGAATTCCCTCTGTTCTTATGATCCGGTACCAGGTCCAAACCAACCCTCTAATATATGTAACGGTCGCCATTGTCAGGGCAAATTGCAGGTTGTCCTCCATGAATTCTCCATTAGTCTGCCGGCTTTCAAGAAGCAATAAGTGATACCAAACTGATTTAATGGCTATAATCACAGATTCACAGTTATCCACGAGCCGCCTGATATATGCTCCAAGGCTGGAATTAATACTTTCCCAAACAGCATCTATATATAGAGCAGATGTACCTGTTGCATATATATATCCGACACAGAAAATTTAATTATCAACACATTTAAATTGCTCCAATGCTAGAACTAATGCTTTCCCAAAATGTATCTATATATAAATCAGATGTCCATTACTTGTGTTACAACCCAGTTTCTCACTACGAACTGTTCAAGACAGGAGAATTTCTTGCTTTTCAGCTTTAATGGAATATATTTCCCTCTGCAGGCAGGTTTACTTCCAACAAGAGTTCAATCCACCTGGTTTAGAGTGTCAACTAAAGTCCTTAAAGATGGTTGACTGTTCCGTAGTATTATTGGGTTTGCAATTTAAAAAAAATAAAAAGTCAAAACCTCCTGCGCTTATTCTTTCCTTTCCTTCAATCCGGCTCTTTAAGAATTCAGTGGCTGCTAAAGTAGAGGAACCAAGGTTGTTAAATAGAAACATCGCCACTATTACCACTTATTTCCAAAGAGTATTAAGGATTATCGGATCCCAAATTGATCTTCATATGATCTTCTCCTCCCCATTTGTGGACTAATTCTCCTCTACTCTGAATCCCTGATCACCTTGAGTGAGCAGTTCAACAGCTCACCTTCAACATGTCTAAAAACCTCATCAAATGACAGAGAAGTTCATGGTAACCTTCTGGAAAGACTAGCTCTCGGAATTTTGAATACTCTTATGAATCAGATAATCTTCTTCAATTTTGAAAGTCATATTTTGATCCGAGCGTTTTTGGGATGCCCCTAACAACCAACGAATGACAAGTGCTTTTTTTTCCTTGTGTAGATCCCATTTCAATGGGAACTTGATGAGTCGATCCGCTACACGACTTGCTTTTACCGTTATATTGGGAGTTACTTGACGTAAAACAGATAATGGATTTGTTTATGCTTTTGTTGAATATTTTTCGCTGCTGGGTAGATAATTTGATAAGCCAATGATTTTTTTTCACGCATCAATTTATTCCCATTAATATTCTGTCATGCATTTCACCGAAGGTTCCGCTCCCCCAAAACTCGAAGCCCATGGGAATACTCTGTTTTACCAGACAGCACAGGTTTGGCATTTGGAGAATCACATGCTAAGAAAATACGTCGTTGTCTTGAAAGAACGTGAAAAAAAAAAAACTGATCTGTTACAACTTCAATCTCCACAAGAACAAAAGAGACAGGAATCTCTAGCAGATCACAGCAACTCAGCGAGAAGGAATTCCTTTGAGGTTTCCTTATAGTAATCTATTTTTATTCGGAGACTACCTCTAACCAATCAAGGGGAGAACATAACTTCTTGGAGTTCACAAGGCATTTACTTCTTAGCTCAATACTGTTGGAAACTCGACCACAACTACTGCAGGTGAAGCCAGCGCAGATAGGAGCCCTGGTTTCTTTGATACCCAAAAAGAAAAACAAAGATCTTTCATCACAAATATATCGATGCCTGAAGATCATGGCCACCAACCTTCTTGAGAATATTTGAGTAAGGAAAAACCCTGGCCTTTAGAAAAATAGCTATATGCAAATTAATTATTAGCTGCTCGATTAACTACATCGATAATTTATAAACCATGTAACGTTATGTTTTCGAAAAACTGAACGACGACATGTTTTTGAACTTCTAAAGACTAAAAACTAGTTTAACGCTGCCGAAAAATCACGTTGTAGACATGAAACCTTTGTCCTGCAACAAATGCAAAGATTTTTTAACAATCTGTGAGATTTGCTCCAACATCGTGGCAAATTGATAGAAAATTATTCCTCGCAAACCGTCTTCTAGTTTTGGAGCAGTCCCGTGTCATGAGGAACTTTTTTTAAATTGGCCTTCAATTCTGATGAGGTGCCTGCTAATAAATGGCAATTGATGTTCACGTGAAGGCTGGTGGCTGGCCATGGATGATGACGGCTATATCATCTCGAAACTGCTCGTGAAGCCCGCAGCTGGGCAACGGGTTTCCCTTGGTAGTGTGGCCACAAGCATTTAAAGTGGGCGCTCTTCCCCCTGAAGAGAAGGGGAAACTTCATAAATCCATAGATAATACATATCAATGGGTGTCTAATCATTTTTTTTTTTGTTGATTGAATTCCAATACTGTCAACATACATGCTTATCCGCCCAATATAAGCTAATACATGTACAGAGCAGGAGAAATCCACCATTGAAAAGAGAGTCTAATCTTCAACCCTTTGTTTGCTTTTTAGTATATATGGTCTACTTTTCAGTGTCCAAGGATGTCACTCGCACTGTGCTTCAACTTGTGTATCGATAAGACTCCATCGTACATCACAAGAAGGTTTCTAGACACTTAAAATAGAGACTGGCTGCCTACCAGCCCAATGCTAAACCCACAAATTCCTTTTGGCACATACTAACTAATATGTGTACGGGCCATTTGGATGACATCTCGTCTAACCCAGTTTTAAGGGTAGCAGGACGTGTGTACTACGTGTAGGCAGCCAAAAATTTTCTTAATTTTGCATTGATATTTTTGAGTTTTTTTTTTTTACTTATATGTTAGTGCCCCTTAAAATTTAAATTTTATATTTGGTGCCCGTTAGCCAATTTGTGAAAAGTCAGTGTTATACAAATAAAGCTTTTTCATGAGGTTTAGAAATCTTGTTGTTTTGTTATGGTAACATACCCAAAACTTGGTTTTTCGAACAACCTAAGGAGGTTAGGTTTTTCGATCCAAACATTTGATCATAACTAGCTTTCTTCAAACCCAATTTTAATGGCAGTCAAATTTTGATCGATTTAACTAAACTTTTCGTTTGAATATGTAAACCATCGCAATATCTTTACATGGTCCAACTTTTTTGGGGTCAATATGACAACTCCATCGCATGTTTAAATAAGTTCCTTCCGTTTAAATAATAAATATTCACAACATTCTACTCACATAATTTCGAGAGCAGAAAAGGCTCCAAATCGCCATCATAATCGGACAATCCAACTGCGCGTCCCCATAAAACCGTGCACATGGAATGTCATTAATATCTGCAATCAGAACTTTTGAGACGAACAAATGGAGGTTCAAGACATCAAGTCCGACAATCGTCTCTGTCGGATTGGTTTGTACATAGAATCTCATACAAGAGGGAGAGGGAAGATCTGAATGATTAGATTTGAATTTAGCAATTTATTTATTCAAGAACATGCTTCCGATCAAATTAATGCAATCAAGAAACATAAGTTTTACGTACACAACAGTTTAAATTAATCAAACCGTGCCTTTGTTATGGGACAGATCTGTCACCACCGACGCCACTACAAACGCTAACTAGATTCTTCTTGTCGTCCATTGAAAACGGTTGGACAGATCGTCAGTAAATATGTGATTTGGTGAATAGCTAGTCGTTTCTTCGTTTAAAATTGCATTTAGCAATAGAATTATATTGAATTTAATAAATTTTAAACTTTGAATGTCAAGGACATCAACTTATGCTAAAAAATAAGTTGTTAAAAAAGAAGTTGTTGATGTGCAAGTTGAAGAGAAACCGGCCTTGCACCCTAAAGAGACAAGAGTTAGAGGAGCGATTCAACTCTCTACTGGGTTGTAGGTTTCTCCCACTCGGATGGACTTAGGACTGTGTTCTGCGCTAGTTGAGAAATCCACTGTTTGGTATTTCAAATCTATGAACCCATTGAGATACCATGGATCTGAAATGAAAGGTGTATTGTAAGATAGCTAAAAATTAAAAGTCTTTCTACGAATCTTTACTAAAAACACCATCAACCATTCCTAATACTCATGTGATGACTGTTCTTGGTGATAAATTTAAAATTTTTAACCAACAACAGCAGCATAGAGCTCCCAGTATACTTGTATCTTCTTGGCTTACTACCACAAGATTATGAGAAAGCGCAGGCCGAGGATGACTGAGTTGAGACTTTAATTAAGATTTCAAGTTTATTAATTTCCTTGCATTCTCACTGATCATAAGCCACACTTGAGGTGGTTCGGTCTCTTAAAAGTATACGAACAGGCACAAGTTTGGTTCATTAAATTGTGGTTGGAATCTTCACAATTTCTAGGGGCGAAGAAAATGCTTGACAACGACGCACAACAACCAAATTTCGAAGGTTGCAGATCCACAGCGTCTTTTCTCTCTTCTTCTTCCATGGCCACAGATCCTACCACACTCTCCCTCCCTCTCTTTCTCATGCATTTATGTTTCAGTACATCGGATGAAGGCGACAACCCTTTCCAGGAGGTCCACAGCCTCTGCAGAGCTTCGGAACTTCTCGTTCAGGAAGAAGCAGTGGCCCATCCCCTCCTGCCTCACCACCTCCACCGCCTGCCCCTCCTCCGCCATCTTCCCGCAGAACTCCGCCTGCCGATCCCTGAAGATGTCCTCCCCTCCGATGAACACCAAGCTCGGAGGCAGCGCCGCCTCCCTGGCGTTGGGCACGGCCGGGTTCAGCAGGAAGTAGTCCTTGGTCTCCCCCGCCGGCAGCGCCATCCTCGCCCCCACCTCCACCGAGTCGATATCCACCAGAGCCCTCTCCGAACCGTTTCTCTCCGATTCGCTCCTCTCCTCCCGTATGAACCCAGGGTGCAGCAGTAGCAGGCCCCTGACTCGAAACGCCTGGGAGTGCGTCGTTCCTTCCCGGGTCGACTGCAGCACAACGTGGTAGGCAAAGTTTCCGCCCGCGCTGTCTCCGGCGAGAAAGACGCGCCCGAAGTCGCCGAGCCGGCGGAGGAGGGCCGCGGGGGAATCGTCTGGTTGCTGCAAGTTCCGCAGTTGACGGAGCCAATCGAAGGCCTCCTGGCAGTCGAGGAACCCGGCAGGCAGCCTGCTCTCGGGGGCGAGACGGTACGCGACGGACACCCAAATTGCACCGGAAGAAATGCAGAACTGACCGATCGCCGTGTGGTACATCCTCCAAGAAGGGGAGCCGACGCAGAAGCCTCCGCCGTGGAAGTGGAGGACTATAGGAAAAGGAGCTGCCGGTTCGCCGGAGGTCACCCCTGGAGGGAAGAAGATGCGAGCCCAGATGTTGGTGGTGGGGTTGATACTGATGTCGTATGAGGAGAAGTCGGCGGCGGTGGCTGCCGTCGAAGGGGGGATGCTATAAATTGGGGAG
Organism: Nymphaea thermarum; assembly: GCA_011799765.1. NCBI lineage: Eukaryota > Viridiplantae > Streptophyta > Magnoliopsida > Nymphaeales > Nymphaeaceae > Nymphaea > Nymphaea thermarum. Next base: position 116,993 of record JAANDH010000422.1, read on the forward strand.
TGAGGATCAGAGGGTTCATAGCGAACCACCGAACCGTCGGAGTAGAGAGTGACGAGGCCGGGGAGCTCCTCTACAACCTGCTTGCTTTCTCCTCCTTTTTCATCTGCCATCTTCTCACCCCCTCTTCTTCCGCTTCCTTGCGAAAGATCTACGGACGCGAACCAGGGAGAGAAATTCCTCTGATTCTCTCATGTTTTCTTTCTTCAATTTTATAATGAGGAAGGGGAGTTTGAAGCACGGAAGTCGACGTCAAGAAGATAGGGAGATGAGGTGGCCACAGTGCTGTGAGCAGATAGTGATTGGATGAGCAGAGCAGAGCACTGTTACTTGACATACACCGTCATTTAAGAAAGAAACAAAAAACAAAGATCATATTACTGCCATTCAAATTCACCGTCTTGCTTAACTGGACCACAAGCTCACATTATAATGATTCTTCAGGAAGTTTGAATTCTGTGGTCACTATATTAAACACGACACTTGTGTTAAACTATGTACTATAGATCCGACACATATTTGAATATAAGTTAAAATATTAGAAGTATAAGAGTATGGTTTTGGGGAATTTTACACTTAAAAGGCAGTTTCCTCTTAGTAAGCATAAAATAGACTTTTATGTTTGTTAGGTTTAAGTAAACTGGTTTCATTTGTTTGATTGTATCAGTTAACAACTTTTTTTTTTATCGTGCTTTTTCAAGATCAGCGACCTTTACTTCTTCATGTGTCGATTTCCTGAGGTCTGTTTCTTTATTACAGCTTTCAAAAGTTGTGTTCTTTTCCGCATAAAAAATGTAATCTTGTTATTTTGGTCTCATTTTTATTAAATTTCTCAATGCAAATAAGGATATGTGCTCATTTGTGTTGCTAATCACTTCCTCTTCCCTCATGTGCTTTTCAATGTTAATGTAGACGTTATTAATTTTCATAAGTTCAACCATATAGATAGATGTAAGCATTATTATTCAAAACATTTAAAAAAATATGAAAGCCAAATGTGTAAATCAAATGTTATAAGGTTTCTAATATTAATGGTTTTCGCTTTCTCCGTTTACACACTCCAGTATTAGAGATATGATTTTCCGTTCTGATTCCGGCAACTAATTTTATTCATTATGCACAATTAAATTTTATGAATAAAAAAGGTAATTGAAACACTGGAGGCACATCGAAAGATAAAAATTAAAAATTTGCCAATTAAAAAACAATTGTTAGAGGAGTATTAGCAAGAGGTTGTAGTAAAGTGACATTTAGCAATAGTTTGCAAGTTTTTTAACAAAAGCTTTTTAAATTTCTCACGACAAACGTGTTTATTGGCCACGGCAGCAGCCCTAGCCAATAACATTATTTGTTATAGTGGTATGACCAATTAAGGGTGAATGTCGATGATATCAAGGAAATTCCATCTTCTCAAGGCCAAAATTCCAAAGTCCCATACCTTGTGTCTATGTATATAAAACATATTTTAAATAGGGCGTATATGCATTTACATTATTTATTAGTTACAAAACATGCTATGTTAAAGTTGCTTTTGTAATTTTGGGAATCAATTCGATTTAATTGGTTTCATGGCTCTAAAAGGGCAACTAAATCTGAAAAATGGATGAATCTATATCATGTGATTTCTACTTAAATCAATTGAAGGACGAGATCAACAACAATGCCGGCTGGATTAAACCAAAACACTTTAGTTTGTGGCCTGATCATGCCATCGGTTTCTTGTCTTTGTCACATGTAAAGTTCAAGCTGGGTCCTTCAACTTGGTCCGTCTTCCGGACCAAGTGGGCGCCTTCTTAGAAAGTTGGGTCCGTCGCACACGTGAGTTGGACAACCAGGCTTTTCAGATAGCTCAGTTTGCATTCCATGGTGAGTTGGTGCCAAACATGGGCTAAGCTAGGAATTTTTTGTTGCAGGGGCTAAACTATAGTTTCAAAATTTTAACAAATGCCGAAATATAAATTTTCAAAATTTTTTATACATATTAAACTATTTTTTTTTAGATTTACATATAATTTTTAAAACTTTTTAAAATCTGAGGGGGGGGGGGGGGGGGGGGCGCAATGCCCCTGCTGGCCCCCCTTCCCTCTGCCTCTAATGCAAAAGCAAATGCCTTTTTCCTTTGTGGGGTTCTTCACATGCGCCGTTGGTAGGGCAAGGGAGCAACATTATCATGGCAGGCACTTGTGGAACCGATGTCTAGATTCTCCACCCAAACCCTAATTTCTCATGCATTAGTCCTTTTTGCTAGATTGGGGGGCCGGTGGATGGAAGGATTTAGCTCGCTTTTAGACGGTAAGATGAAATACTTCTGCTGCTCACCCAAAACCACTTAGCGGTTTGTTCACGCATAAGCCTTAGACTGACATGCTTTAAAACATACAACACATGAATGATATTTTCTTATTTCGTGAAATATAAGCTGGATCTACTAATGGAAGGTTAAATATATGTCACGATAGGCTGTGAAAGTGGCCTACCTACATATGATTTCAGATCTTAATGCTACAAGAATGAATGATCGTTATGAGATGCTGTACAGAGATAGAGACTGCCAAGTTGCAGTACTGTACAGAGATAGAGACTGCCAAGTTGCAGTACTATATTGTCTATATTAAGTTGGCTATTTGCCGTCTCCTCTTGTTCACGATGGTTGTCTCATGTTTGGTTTATATAAATGGACGTTATGAACAAAAATAAGATTTTTAGTTTGGGAAAATGCATGTAAAAGAATGTGTATTAAAAGCATATTATTTTCTCATTTATAAATTAGAAGCACTACATCAACTAGATTTTGAAAACTAAGTGATATTTTGCGGCATCTCCAACAGTCGATTGCATTTGTGATCACTATATCAACTTCCCTGTTTGACAATGTTCTTGCATCACAGATTCACAGCTTCCCTGTTTGCCAACACTAGGGAACAATATGCAGTTGTATATATGTGACGGCAGAGAGTGGTATTGAGCGCGGGTCATTACAAGCAACAAATAGCACGTATTAATATTCAATACCGCGAATGTTCATACAGTCGATGTAGATATATATGAGAGTGTGAAAATAGTAGGTGCTAAATACTTAGATGATGGATTGATAAGAAATAATCTCAACTCTTAATTGTTTCTAAACCCGCGAATAAAAATAACTGACCGATTTTAATTTTTGTGTGTGTGTGTCTATATATATATATATATATATATATATATATATATATATATATATATATATATATATATATATATATATATATATATATATATATATACCTATCAAATTATACCAAAAGATGCACGTCCGGATGGAAGGGGACGCATTCCTCAGGCCTTCAGGTGTATTTGGTTCTTTCACAATTCGCTTTTTGCTTACCATTCCAAGAATGGGCTACATCTTTTTGAATTTTTTAATACTCGCTTTGACTCTTGTTGCTAACCCCTAAGTAGGGCCAGCTCGAGCTCTACTCAACCCACATATAGCTCAGCTCAAGCTTGACTTGACTCACATATAGCTCAACTCGAGCTTGACTCGAGCTTTATGAGGTAAGTTTGAGCTTGGCTCTCTTAACCGAGTTCGAGTTCGAGCTCGGCTCTCTTAAGCTCGCGTCCCTTAATATATATTTTATGTTTAAAGTTTTCGCCTCTTTATTTAAGTCATTTTAAGTTTTTTTTAATTATAAACATAATATTAGTAGTAAAAAGAGTTTAATCTACTTGAGTTCATCCCACTCGAACTCGACTCATTTACAAACTCGAGTTATATGTTAAGCTCGAATTCGACTCTTAACTTATAGTCTAGCTTAACTGAGTTGGCTTGACTCGTTATAAGGGCATAGTATTGCCATAGGCACGTAATATAGATTCTCTTTACTGTCTCCCGGAATCTCAGCAATCAATTTCAGAATCAAAAGAACTATAAAATAGCACAAAATTTTTCATACATTGCCTTTATTTGAGAGATCATAAAAAACTAGCGGTAAAGTGCTTTCTTGATTCCCAACCGAGTTCTCACAAACCAGCACGTTTATTCCGGAGTCTGTTCTCCTAACTGTCTCTGTCCTCGACCGCTGCAGCAGAATCCCACTTTCATGTAAGGCCTCGTTTGCAGCAATGGAAAAAAGAAAAACTTTTTATTTTAAATGCGATGAGGATATATATATATATATATATGTATATATTCAGGAACAACAAGATTTCTCTCACCATAGTTTGGGCTACAGCAAGTTTACTGTGAATTTTTTTCTTGTTTCTACAACACATTGTAATTTGTACTCATAATTGTCGTCTTTCAAATCTCCATTGGATCCATCCTTATCGGCATCAGCTTCGTTATGGCAGATGGCACCTACGTTTTGGCAGGAGGCGTTAACTCAGATACAGCACAAAAACAAAGGTGAAATATTGAATGAAGCAACCGCAGAGACAAGAAAGGCGTACAGTGCGGGGGGCAAAGAAAATCGAAGCACATCAGTTCAAGACGTTTTCATTGCCAAAGAAGACAATTCGCGCACAGTGTCTCAAGGGCAGTCCTTTCATTCATCTGAACCTTGTTCGTTATTCCTTCTTTTTTTCTTCAGCATTATCCCAAGTTTTCTTGGGCTAAAATTCTTTAGTTTCTCATAATCAACACAATTTTTTCTCGTTCAACTTCTTATCAGCAACGACCTTTTCCTTCTTCATCTACTGATTCTTCTTGTCCACACGAGCCCACCCACTCATAAATATTTGGATTCAAACAGTCTAAAGCCTTTTCTTTGCAGCTACCAACAATGCTTCTACTGTTTCCCTACTTTTGCAGACTGTGAACAAATGAAGGGTTCCTCATTTGCCCCTTCAACCTGCTGAAATGCGCCTAAAATTCATGGACTGCTGCAGATTGGTGATTAGACGAACTGCTAGAGAATCATGGTCTGTCTTTTCACAATGCGCTTGCTGTGCATTTGTTAGTGCAACACTAAGAAATTGTAAAGATCTATCTGCAGCAGCATCCATAAAAAGTTTAGGACCATGGTTGCAACCACGGAAGAAACATGAACCAACCTTAAAAAGTTCAAAAGACCAAGAGGTCACAACCATAGAGACGCATGAAGGGACCAGTGGATGCATTTATCTGATTTGTATCTGATATCCGATCAAACTGATAGTCTGATCCGGAAAAACGGAATATGGAAAAAAGTTAATATCCGATTAAGAAATCGGATCGAATTGATATTTCAAAAATGACACCCGATCGAATTCGAATTTAAATTCGGATATGCATAAATATTTGATCAGATTAGATTTATTCTAAACAAATATCCTATATCTAATGCTCTTACATTTTAAAAATTTGGCAAAATTCGGATTCGGCTTCGGATTTGGATAAAAATATTAAAATCAGATTCAGATTGTAAAATCTGATTTCGGATTCAGATTAAGAGATGACTGTCTTTATTAGTAATCAAATCTGGTTTGAATCTAAATACGTGAATTAAAAAAAAAAGATACGATTAAGCGCATAACCATCCAAATATGATATAATCTGTTGACATCCCTCTAATAAACGAGGGACATGGTTGGAGAGCGTATGGGACAGAACGCCCAAAATCTCAAGGATTTTCACGCAAAAACCTCCAGGCAATGAAAGTGGGCATGAAAACAAAACAGAAAGAAAGAAAGAAATAAGAAAAACTAGCTCGATGATTATTGTCGTCGAGTTTTTAAAAACAAAAATCGTGCCTGAGGCGTGCTCACGCCTCACGCGTCTTCCAGAGGCGTACGCCTCAGGCCGGCGGCGCTATCACCCACATCAATGCGTTTGGGTGGGTCATCTAATACCGTTCATGGCGTTTTAGTGCTTAATTAATCCGTCATTACTTCGATCCAAGAAAAGGGAGGAGGCTTCTCACTATAATATATTAGTCTTGAATCTGTAAAACCACGGCACCGCAGCCAAATGACAACGCGAAGAATTATTGCAAATGGTAAGGCAGAAAGTTATACGTAAATAACTTCAACTCTGGTTACGACGAGGTTTCATGAATATCACATTCAAAAGAGAGAGAGAGATGAAGAAGGCAGCGGTGGCTGCCTTTTGTGGTGTTTCTTAAAGTTGGACGGCAAGAAGAAACTGTATCGAGCTTTTGGTTGATATCTGTCGTCGACTTCAGGTTTCTGAAGAACGCAACCTTGCTTTGAGATGACTTGTCCCGTCGGGCTTACTTGAATCCGAATCTGATTAAGTCCTCCTTCCGTTGTCTGACTTCAAATTATTGAATGGTGCATCTGAACTTTGATTTTCATGTCAAGCAAATACAACACTGATGTTGAAGGATGTATAATAAAAGAAGAACTGGGTAAGGATAAGGGGGGTTTGATTTTCATGTCAAGCAAATACAACACTGAAATTATTGAATGGTGCATCTGAACTTTGATTTTCATGTCCAGCAAACACAACACTGATGTTGAAGGATGTATAATAAAAGAAGAACTGGGTAAGGATAAGGGGGGTTTGATTTTCATGTCAAGCAAATACAACACTGGAATTGAATGATGTACAATAAACTGGGTAAGGAGAAGGGAGACACTTGCTTCGCCTCTCACGAACCGCCAACATGATGGTGCACCCTATCCTTTTTTACCATCTGAGTGTCGGGGACACGTCCTCAGTTTGATTGTCATGTCTACAAATACAATACTGTAGTTGAAGGACTCTACTTGCTGCGTCAAAAACTAAATCACAGATGAGCAGTTCTCATAAGATTTGTAATATGAATACCCCGCAGAACCATACACGCACCTTTCGATACATACGGTTTAAAAAAATTAAAAAAAAAAAAAAAAAGTACCATACCCTTGAGGGCAAGGAGAAGGAGGAGAGTAGCTTCACCTCTCGCGAACCGCCAACATGATGGTGTGCCCTCTCCTTTTTTATGAATAAATGGTACATCAGAGTGTTAATGACACATCCTCAGTGTGATTTTCATGTCCTGTAAATACAATACTGGAATTGAAAGATGTATAATAGAACTGCTAGGTCCAACCATGTACCTTGCCCTTGAGGGAGAAGGTGGAGAGTAGCTTCAGGGCAAGGTGAAGGGGGAGAGTAGCTTCACCTCTCGCGAACCGCCAACGTGATGGTGCACCCTCTCCTTTTTTAAGAATGAAAACAGAAGATACCATAATTTCTTTGTACTAAGATATTCAACTACTTTAGTGATGAGAAATAAAAAAACAACTCTTAGTTAATAATCATGCATGGAATGTACAACACCAATGATTTTTAAAGTCATGAAACCGGACGAATTTGGTCGGATCAACTAGTTGCCTCTAAGAAAATGCAATGAATAAGTCAGAAATCCCACGGACAATATGGGACGAATTTAATTTAGCAGGACATGAAGGAAAATGTGTTCGAAAGGAAGTCATGGAAAAAGGAGGGCACGAGAGAGAGATAACAGGAAGAAATAAGGGGAGAAGAGAGGGAGATGATGAGCTAGGGCCCTCCCCAAGGGCAGAGCGTGATGTGATGAAGTGGGGTTTCATGTCTCCCACACAATGTCACGGTACGATAAAGCAAGGTTTGCCATAATAATAATGGGGCCTGCGGGAATATAAATTATAGGGAGGAATGGACAAGAGAAAGGGAGAGGGAGAGAGATTTTTGGTTGATTTAGTCTTCTAGATTGCTTGTTGGTGTTTTGTTTTTTATAAGACATTGGTAGCTAGTGAATGACTATAATAAGCCCATTAATATCACATTAGAGAGAGAGATTTGGACGTTTAGTGTTTGACATAGCATTTTAGTCGCTTGGTTTCTAGAAGCTTTCATTGGAGAGCTAATTAGGCGTAGTTTGGCTAATGGAGTGGTAACATGCCATTCTATGAACCTACTTTAAAAAGATTAAAACAGATCTATGAAACACTAGCCATGAATTTTTGAAGCAAGTTTATGAAATAGTAACAAGCCGAGCGACCCCTTAAGTTGTATCTTAAATCCGACTCTGATCTCCAATCTGCCATATAGGTCAAATCCGTTGCTGATGCAAACAGTGGATATCACGATTACATACTTGTGATTCACACTACATTAATGTACAAATTATGATCTTGGTAGCCCGTGATTACAAATCCAAGGCAATCGAACATAGGAGTGACTGTGTCTTGGGAATCGGACTAGGCATATAAGCAGCTGGACTAGCCATGAGGAAGGTTGGACTTACACATCAGAGCTGCGTCGGGACCTGGTTTCAACAATCACGGTATTCACCATCACAAGAAGTACTAGTTATAATTTTAAACTTTTAAAACACTAATATATAAACGAAGAAAACTTTGATAGAATATCAATATAAAAGTAACAATTTTTTGTGACAATTGCTCACACAGTCTGACCCGAACCACCTCCTTCTCTGCCTTCCCCAGTGCTGATCTTCTTCGATCGTCCCCAACCTCCATTATCATCCTCACGTTCTCCTCTGAAAACTCGATCCTCCCTTGTTCATGACGAGCAAGTCTCGTGACCAGCACATTGGTCTCGCCATGATCATGGCCTCGTTTCAGGCGGTGGAACCTGCGACCTCTCGCCGACGGGATGACGTTCACGAATTTAACGTTTCCGTTTTCCGATCGATCGAGCCTGATGCGGTGCAGGCACGATGCACAATGAAGTTGAGAATCTTTGGCCTACCTGATGTCCATGAGCTGCTCAGTGTTGAGGTCCACAACCACATGGTTGGTTTCAGAATCATTTGGACACATAGATCATGGAATTTAGAGGATATGGCCTTTCTTGTTTTGGTTGGAGGTTGTTCAGCTCGCCCGCTTCATGACCATTAGGTGGCTGAAGAGATTCATGGAATTGACCCAGTTGTGGACTCACATGCTGGTCCATTTTTGGTCCCTGCCCACCTACTCCACTCGTTCATGTCTGGTAACTCTCACATTGATCGAATAAAGGAGAGCCCCTTTTCTTCACTTCTCAAATTAGCTTGAATGCTTTAAGGTAATTCAGAAATGCATCTGTTTTCGAGGTTTTTGGCACTCTTCTCAACTTGTTATGCACGTAATTAATTGATGTCCTGAGCACTAATGATCTGTTCATTGAAGTTTCGATCATCACGTCGTTTTCCTTCTGTTCCAAAGTTCATGCACTTTCAAATACCTGGATCTATCCGTCTTGTGAAAATCATTGAAAGCTGAAATCATATACATGTGAAATGTTTGTTTGCGCTTGTCATGTTCCATGAATTTCATCTTTCACCCTCTCTCTCTCTCTCTCTCTCTCTCTCTCTCTCTCTCTCTCTCTCTCTCTCTCTCTCTCTCTCTCTCTCTCCCCCCCAACTTAAACCAAGAGCTGAAAGAACGAGACTGTATCTTATGGCCTCAACGGCCGGAAATATTCATCGATGAGTGAGAGGTTAACGATCCACCACTCGAAAAGGTTCGAAAGCTCCCTGCCCCATTCCCTCTGCCTCCAAGAACCTAGGCTGCATCGGGGTCTAGGTAGGCAGCATGCCACTTTCGATTGAAAGTGGCACCCCCACCTTTTCAAGCACATGAAGCGGGCACACGCACATCTATGTGTCCCCTACACCGACCAGCTATGCTACACCCATTAAAGCCAAATGCACTTGAACTTGACTATCGATTACCGTAATGGTTTAATGATGCAACTATGTACTTATGCAAATTGCAACTAACAAACGCCATTCAAGTTCACAGTAAATACACTAGCATGCCACGGTATTTAAGATATTCAAAGACTCTTAAACCCATTAATATGAAATTATTCTTAATTCTTCGACATTCTTTCTCTCCCCATCTCAAGTTATATATGATTGAAGCTGCAAAAGAGAAACACGCAATTGTAATTTGTTTTTTTGTCGGAACTGAAGTTATACCAGGTTAGACGAAATGAGTAGCATCTTGAAAGAGATGATAAAATAAAATGTTGGATTTCATGACTAAGCGGAATGATGCATTATCGACGTTGGTTTAATTACTGGGCTGGTTTTTATCTACCAAAAGAAAATTCGGGTTCCTTTCGAGAAAAGAAAAATGTTAGACCAATTTATTGAATTTGACAAAAGATGTTGCACCATTTGGAAAACTTCAACTCTTTTTTTTTTTTGAGGAGAAAATTTGTCCATATGTAGGCTTTAACAAAGTCTACCTCAATTTATTGCACCCTCACTTACTACCAAATTGGTTAGACAGAGTTGTTTCATTTCAAGTTTCTTGCCTACCTCATTCATTTCAAATTTCTTCACCTGCCGCTTTTGCCAATATTGGAACAAGAGCACTCCCATTTTTAGAAACGATCCTGAAGAACAACCTCACTCCAAATCCGCTCTCATAACTTTAGAGAGAGAAAAAATGGTGACGTATCCCAGCCATTTAAAGAACTCCTATATGACCCAGACCATATAAGAGCAGGTGTTATTTATATACAAAACAAGCATAATAATGTCCCTGTCCCTTTTCCTGAATAGGGATAGTTTCTTACTGGAGAAGAACTTGAAACTTTCAACAAAGAAAAGGACTGGTATCTCTGGTCTTATATATCAGGTGAGAGTAAAATGAGAGTAAAATTCTCAAGGCTTGTCTCTCAGAAATGGTTAAAAAAAAAAAAAAGTTGACTTCTCTTTGATCCTATATATCACCACATGTGAGAAATTTTTCTTCTAGAGTAGCCTTGTCTCTCAGAAATGGTAAAAAAAAAAAAAGAAAATGAAAGTTAACTTCAGATAGTCTAGGGAACAAGAAGTTTACCACCCACTGCCTCAAAAGAGCTTCGAACCCCCACTCCCAACTTTTCAATTTCTCTTGCCTTCTGGGTCCTGCGCTACCTGACGTTACTAATAGCATTGGTGATACTGTGTCTTACGACTTAAGACGTAGGCGGCACAATACCCATGAAAATCGAACTAGAGACATGTTTTTTCATGTGTCCCTAATGCGATCAACTACACAGCACGTCTGTGCCCTTTATAGCTACAAACTCTAGGCAGTCATCAGCCATTAAATTATGACATAACATAAGTTGAAGCTTAGTAGCACCAAGTATAGATGTGCAGGGCTGCGGTGGTACCATGGTGGAGCAGATAACTTTAAAACATGGGCCGATTGTTCACATCATTGTGATCACCGGCAGTTTAGAATTTCTTGATTTCTTAAGAGAACCAACTTTAGCTTTTATTGTTTTGCAGAAGAAGGAATATTTCTCAGAGCTGCTTGGAATAATATCACATGTACGATAGGTTTCACTGTCCCAACTTTTTCTTGCAATCTAGGACGATTCCTTCTCCTCCAGATAGATCGATACGGGAAGGGATGGGGAAGGGGGTTGTACCTGCGTACCTAGCTGTGAAAGGTTACTGCGAGTTGTATAGGGCGAGCCTTATGTCTTGTCAATGTTAAGCTTTTCTGCTCTTCTGTGAACTCTGGCACCAAAGACGCATCGGCCCTGTAGATCATGGCGGACTTAAGTCCTGTCCTGCCCATTTGTTCCTTGCTAAGGTTGGATCGGCCCCAGGACAGCAAAATACTTATCAATAGTCGGTCGAATCAAATTCTGTACTCTAAAAACTTGACTAAATTCTTTAAACTCAAACACAGTCCACTTGCAAACTCATCGTTGGCTTTTGGTAGCTGAGCTCTTTAAAATGAGAGAAAAATGGGTTGGTTTTTTGTTTCTTACTAAGTGTTCTGGTTTTTATCAACTTTTTTATATGTATGTATATATATATACATATTTGTGTGTATAGATGTGTGTCTTTTTATATATGGGGCAGGAATGAGTGTGTGCGTGCATGTATGTGTGTGGAAGAAGGGTCAACAGCATTCACCAATATATACATCTACATACTTATATGTATGTTCATGTGTGATATATACATATGTATATGTATGTGTGTTTACATATAATGATATAAATGTAAATGTGTGGGTATTTGAAGAGAAAGAGAGAGAGAGGGGGGGGGGGGGGTGAGTGCGTGCGTGCGTGTGTGCGGAAGGAGGGTCAAGCATCTGACAACATTCGCCACCGCCACGCCACGCCTAACAATGAGAGTTATTTCCGCTTGGCCGCCCGGAATTATTGAGGGAACAAAAGAGAGAGAGAAAGGGAGAGTTGGCCATTCCTCTCACGCTTGGGAGTGACAGTGCCTGTGATCTATGGCTTTTCCTCGTGCTGGGAGTAGCAGTGCTTTCTGCGTGTGACAGGGAACAAGAGGGGAACACCACCTTCTCTCTGAGTCTTCTCTTGGCCTTGGTTGGGCTTTCTCTTCCTGCTTTGAGGAGGGAAACTGGAAGATTTAGCGTTCGTCCTCCACTTTCCCAATATGGTCTTCTGGGGAGATGAACGAAGCACTAAAACCCTAGAAGTACCCTCTCCCTCTCTTTCTCTCTCTGAGTTCCGCACTAAGTTCTTGATTTATGTTTGTAAATATCATTGGTAGCTCTGTTGTTTCCCAATCTTTGTCAATTCTCGTGGTATTAAGCTCTCTCTCACTCTCTCTTACATTTTCTGGGGATCTGCACATGGGTGTCGGTCCGGCTGATCTGATCGGTAAGGTTGCAGCTTGTGATATAGGGTTATGGTGATGGCGATGGAGGACAAGTGTGATCATGGTTGGGATTGATTCCGTAGAAACAGTGCGAGCAGACAGATTTTCCTCACTTCTTACAGCTTTGGTATTACGGAACTCTAAAGTTGGCGTTTGTTCTGGCCGCATGCAAGTGAGAAGGAAAAATCAAAGCAACTGCTGGACCTTCAATTAACAGGTTTATATCAAGAACTTCTTTCTCCGTCTCAAAAGTATATCGGTTATTTAAATGCATCTTTAAGATTTTCTATTCTTTCCTTTTAATTTTATTACCTTTAATCTGGGATCATATGTCACTATGTCTTTCTACCTTTCTGTTAAATTGGTCTTTCCTCCAAACATGAATCTTTGTTCTTTTGTTATCTTCTTTGCCATGCTTATGAAAGGATTTGCTCTTAATTTTTTTTCTCTCATGATATTTTCTAGTTATCTGACTGGAGGGTTTCTCTCGTCTTCTCTCACTTTTTCAGATTCCAAAGGAAAACAAGAGCAAAGGATGCAGCATAGGGGAGCAGGAGGAATAAACTTGGAGAACCCAGATGGAATGGTAGGATCTGTGCAGAATAGGAGAGTGAAGCCCCAGGCTGAACAGCCACAGAAGTGCCCCAGATGTGATTCATTAAACACCAAGTTTTGTTACTACAACAACTACAGCCTCTCCCAGCCCAGGTACTTCTGCAAGACCTGCAGGAGGTACTGGACCAAAGGAGGAACTCTAAGGAATGTTCCAGTTGGTGGAGGCTGCAGGAAAGGGGGGAAACGCCCAAAGAGATTACTATCAGATAGTCCTACCAGTTCTTCTTCCCACCAAGATGGCAAATCCAACTTTCTCACCCCCTTCTTCAGTGAAATTAGACCTCCATTTCTGATGGATCAATCTTCCACAGGAGTGAAGCTTTCCGCAGGAGTTTCTAGCTTCTCTAGCTTGACGCCATTCGGTCATGGCATGACCATGGAGGAGTATAGCGCCATTCTTAACAATCATCATCAACAGCCATTGGTGGCCTCGGCACCCGAACATACCCCATCCAGCTTACCCAACGTCCCAGAAGGACTTATAAATGATATTGGATCATGGAGAGTTGCTGATGCTGCCGAGGGTTCCATTGGCGCCAAAGATGGACTGCTTCACCTGCTGCCACCGTTCCCGTCTTCTGGCGTCGGCGGAAATGTAGCTGCTGCTGCTAGTGGGTCTCCGGCGTTGAAGCCGGAGACACAGACGGTATACGACAGCAGCGCCGCCCCTTCAGCCGGAGCATGCTACTGGAACAGTAGCGGATCTTCTTTAGTAGGTGGGCAGTGGCAGGATTTTCCAGGGTATGGCCCCTCCAATTCATTCTTATAAGCATCTGATCTCCCGATTCCCCATATATAACATGATCTTCAATTGTTGTTGTGCCTTTCTATGGTTTTTATTTGGATTAAAAGGATATGAAAAATCTTCCACCCATTATTTTGTTCTTTCATATAAATGTCTCAGAAGTCGCTTTGTATTAATAATAATATAGTGGTGATGAGGAGAACATCAATGATCATTTGATTTGCTACTTTCCTTTTTGTTGTTTCAAGAGAGTTGAATACCAGAATAATATATCACTTACATGATCTGCTCTCCTCATACTAAGCGCTCTTTCCTTTTTCCGTTTATATATGCATGATTCATTTGTTTATACATGCAACCTTGGACAATAGGCAAGCCCACACACGCCCTCGCACTCACAGAAGAAGAAACGGAAAGTCATAGCTTGCTTTGTTCAGATATACAATAGTCTTTAATGAACGGGTTAATTAGGCGTAGCAGCTGAATTATTAAAGTATGAAGTTGTATCGCCAGAGCGTTTTGGTGGCTCAATTCTGCATTAATCTCCTTGTCTGCTGTTTTTTATTACATTCCCAGTTTCCTCTCTCTCTCTCACCACTAAATGGTGTATAGCGTAGTTGGTCGGACTTACACATGTCTCAGGTTCGATTCCCGTGAAAGTTACCTCCACTTGGAATTGGAGGTTGAAGTTAAGAACAGAATGAGAAATCCCAACTATCAGGGGTGCGATTGCACCCCCTTGTCTCCCTACTCTACCCCCACCCCACCCCACCCCCCTCTTTTCTCTCTCTCTCTCTCTCTTTGCTTTCCTTATGTTTTGCTGCTGTTATTGTAATTGGGGGACTTCTTGTCCCCAAATTTTAGTATAAATTCTCATTTTATTGGCTATCTCTCTCTCTTTCTCTCTCTACAAAAAGATGCAATCCATGATCAGTCTCGTATATCTTTCCTAATTAAATCAATGCAAGATATAAAAATAGTCTTGGTAGTATTATGGCTATAGTATATATAAGAGAGCAAGTTGATAGTAACTCCAACGATGACACGCCTTGAAAGTAATTTCTCTCGCCAATGTTAAGATATATGTGTGTGTTAAACTAAGTTTGTTTTTTTAGCCATCTCCTTTTTAACAAATATGCATTTAGTTTGCTACTCATATTTAAAAGCATAGAAATTGGCATAAAAAATTTTGTTTTCGAAACAAGTAAGATGAGTTTTGAGGGGAAAACGTTGAGTTTCTTGGTTTTTAAAATCTTTAACAATGATGT
>JAANDH010000422.1:132256-236479 GCA_011799765.1 Nymphaea thermarum
GTGTGTGTGTGTGTATATATATATATATATATATATATATATATATATATATATATATATATATATATATATATATATATATATATATATATATATATATATATATATATATATATATATATGTATTTATATTCAACAGAACGCACTCAGCGAGTCAAGCTCATTTTCACAATTGGTTTTCTTTATTTTCAAGAGTTTTTGGTAATCTATATTGTATATTTGGTCTTAATTTATACTCAACGACATTAGGAATGTCTTAGAAAAAAAGGCATTTTTAAGTATAGAGAGAAGACCACCTTTTTTTTATTTGTAAGAGAATACAATTATTTTATCCATTTATATGTTTTTAAAATTTCCACAAGATCACATGTATATAATTAGTGTCTAGAAACCCCCTTCAAATCAAAAGTAAAACTACTCTCAAAAGGAGGTATAAATGCCAACTCGCTTCTATTATTCGGGGTCGTACCCAAGTTATTCTTTCGTATGACATCCGTCTTTTTACTGGAGTTTATAGGCTTCTAAATTAAGTTTAAAAGCTCTCCTCTTCTTCCCTTTTAATCTTATCCGTTACCACTTATCTCCAGTGAACTTCTTTCTTGAAACTTAAAACTGGATACGGAGAAGATGGTAACGGGCATCGCCTTTCATCATACGTTTCAAGGGACAGAAAGATAAATTTTTAGTTGGGCAGTGCTGCAGCTGCTGTGTGGACATTGAAATCTGATCAGCTTTTTTACTTTCTTCTCGGGACTGCAATGCAGCAGCAGCAGCAGCCCGTGGAAAAGGAAAATTCGAAGGAAAAACCAACTAAAGCTTTGAATACAGGAGTAAATGAACCACCGCCACGAGCAGAAGCAGCCTTCTTTTCCTTTGGTTTTCGGTTTTCTCATCGTTAATTGCATCGGCCTCCTTTTTAACAGGCGTGATCCGTATGTCTCATGCGTGATCTTTTCTTTCTTCTTGTTTGCTTTTCCTTTTTCCTTTCTCTTCGGTTTTCCCAACTCATGAGCTCTTTGTTTATTATATATTGGAAACCTCCCTCTCTCTCTCTCCCCCTCTCTCTCTCTCTTTATCTAAACCTGCGGGGTTAGAGCAAAAATGGTAAGTATATAGCAGTGAATGCACGAAAACCACAGTCAAGGAAAACCGTCCGTCAACCCGTGCTAAGAGCCGCAGCATTTGATCTTCAAAACCCAGAAGTTCC
Source organism: Nymphaea thermarum (assembly GCA_011799765.1). Lineage (NCBI taxonomy): Eukaryota > Viridiplantae > Streptophyta > Magnoliopsida > Nymphaeales > Nymphaeaceae > Nymphaea > Nymphaea thermarum. The sequence continues at coordinate 133,464 of JAANDH010000422.1, forward strand.
TGTTTGCATGGGAAAGTACACAAGTTTTGCAGGGCAGAGAGGAATCCCGCCTCACCTGAAAATTTAGTTAGAAATCTATCACGTCATTTGGTGAAGATCGTCCCCATGACAGATAACCGGATTTTGTTGTTGGAGCTGATAAAACTGTTCTCTCCAGCCAGGTCCTAAGGAGGATGCCGACGGGATTCAACGTATTCCTCCAGGATCACATTCTCGCGTAATTAGTTGCCGATTCTTTGTACCGCCTTCATCAACATCTTTCCTTTCTCCATTCACTGAATCACTGCGACTGCCAGTAGGGTCTGATCATGAGCTCACTGAGTCTTAAAAGGTTGTGAAATGGATGTAGGAAGCCATCATCCACATCAGAGTACTCCTCATCGGCCAAGGACTTATGATTTCTCCACAGTTTCAGGGAGGACTTACCTTGCTTTTTCCTAGCAATGTTGCTGTGTCTCCCAACTTGGCATCTTAATTAATGGCAACTCGGATTTCCTCTTCTCCTTATATTCGGTTTTTTGAGATATAACATTGTTTATGATGTTCAACAGATTCTATATTACTGTAAAAAAGGAATCGCCTTCCCGATGGCAAATAGTAGTTGGAAAAAAAATTGTCCTCCAAAGTCAGCCGCTTTTAGGAGAAGGAGCCCACCTCCTTCAGAAAATGCCTTGGACGTCACATTCAAGACATTCTCTCACTTCAACGATATCCCTTTCTCGCAAAAAAATCAAATGTTCTGCCGTTACTTGTTGGCTTTTACATAAAGCACCTTTATTCGCCAGCTGAAAACCAGGACTGATCAGAGATTCAGAAGTAAGAAGTCTCCCCATTTAACCATACTCATTTCTACCAATCTCCATGACGATATCTCTTCCCAATCACTAAAGAGGATGTTTAATACTGAGAACTTCGTGCTTTGGGAGGAGAGGACGCATGTTCTTAAAATATATGCTTAAAAATGTAGGATTAAAGAATAATATGTGTTTGTTACTTAAGTAGATTTTTTTTTTTTTTGCAAAGTATATAAAAGTCACCGTAAACATTGTTGCTTGAAAAATCTAAGGCGCACATAAAAAATGAAGTCCTTATTTTTAGATTTCTTGCTGAGCTAGAAGTCAATCTGTACTGTTAGATTTATTCGATATAATTCAATACTCTTTGACAATTTAGCTATTGAATCAAGCATCCAGGTACACCAAGATGTCTGGATTCATGTCCCGATATGCCATGATCTTATTTCCCTAACGTGTATGTGCATTATTTTGCTTTACATTATGTTTAAATTTTCCTACGATTATATTGTGGACATCATAACAAAGTTTAACTTAGTGGACTCTGCAGTTTTCGATGTAAAAGTGGCATTTAACTATTTGATTTTCTGTCTTTAAAGTTTCAAAATTTTTCTTATGGCATATCAAGTTCTGAAAATCACCTGTCATAATTAAAAAACAAATAAATGGTTGGCTCCATGAAAACAATCAATGGTTGATGTCAAACACACGAAAGTATTTCAAGAGAGAGAGAGAGATGGAGAGAAAGAGCCCATGAAATGGAAAATATATAAATCCGCAAAAACAAAAGCAAAAAGACGAAATATACAATACAATGCACTGTGAAAAAAAAATGTGTGAATAGAGAGGAAAGAAGGAGCGGCACTGTCACCCAATCGTAGACGGACCATGGCGCCTTAACCGAATAGCAAAGTGGACATCCCATGCACAAGACGAGCCACATAATTTGACGAAGAAAAAGTATCCCTGAAAACCATGTTGTTGCGCTACTCCCAAATGCGCTACCAAGATAAAGAGAAAGAGGTGACAGGGGGTAAAAGGTTGGAGCTGGTTATATAAGTAATGTTGGAAATGGTGGATTTTAATATTATCATCAATGTCCATCAGTTGTATGCCACATCGGCTTACCTTTTATTTCCTTTATTCTTAAAAGCTAATTGATATATAATTTAAAACCACTACCAGAATAAGAAATGCGAATCCTCGTGATCTGATTCAAAAATATTCAATTTCATTTAAATCCAATATTAACGTCGACAGGGTGGAGACTCGCTTCTTGGCAGGCGTGCCTCTTCTCTTTCCCGAGAGGCTGGAGTTGGTACTCGAACAGAGTAATGCTCGGGGGCATTCGGTGGGGCCCTGCAATATTTAGTGGGACGGGTTCGTATATTATTGAGTGTATCATAATTATGGGCAGGTGTACTAGGACTGCTCCAGTTTCAATATATATATATATATATATATATTAACTTTCTCCAATTTAATAGATTTTGTAGGGATTAACTCCACAAAACGTAATGCTTTTAGGCCGTGTATGTGGGATGTCCATAGATTCGATTTGAATAAGATGCATTCTTAACAACATCTGCTTTTTCTATAGTCGCATATTGGGAGTCCCCATGACAAATGAAAAAGTATAATACCATATCCAAATTCATAATCTGAGTTTGAATGAAAAGGTATAATACCATATCCAAATTCATAACCTGAGTTTGAAATTTACATCTTAACTTAAATGTCACTTTTAAATTGAATCCGAGCTGCAGGACAATGTGTTAGGAACTAAGTTTCGAAATCTATGAATATCGAATTATATGACATTTAAAACTAAATCTTATATGAATCCAACCTGATTTCTTAATTGGGTGTTATTTTTATGGTGCAATTCAGTCAGATATATATCCAAATCGAACTTGTTAACATCCCTTCATGGTATGTTCTAAAAACACAATGTTTTCTTATTGAACTCGATCCCAATTATGGGCATACCCGTATAAAATTAGAAAAGTGGTGTGACATACATGTCTAATACGAGCATCCCCTTTTTAATCACGTAAAATATGTAAAATGTAGTATTTTCCTATCTATATGTATTCACTTAAAAAAAAGGCTCGTATAAATACAAAAACTTGATTATCGTGACAGTTTTTCTTAAGTTTGGGAATCTAAGTACCCAGTACTCAACTCGATCTGATTCGAAAGAACTGGTTCGGGTCAACCTGATGAGACCCAACTCGACTCGATACTTTTAATGTTATTATATATATATATATATATATATATATATATATATATATATATATATATATATATATATATATATATAAATATATGATTAAAATTATATTTTATATTTAAAAATTGTTTTTATTTTAACGGAATCAAGACCGAGTTTGATTCAAGTTCTCGAGCAAGACCTGGAGTCGGGTTTTGGGCTGCGGGCCGGTCCGAGCCCGACCGACCCGCCCGACGCCAGGCTTGGTTTTCCCCGTCAACAGCAGATTCGGATGTTGGATTTCGAGTTAACCAGATACTCGACCCGTAACCGAGCCTAGCTTTTAGTGTCGCAGGTTTCGCGCCCTCTACCAAACTGATGGAGGGAGAGGGAAAGGCAGATGGAGAGCGCGGGAGAAGGGAAGGGAGTCCTTCCAAATACGCGATCGAGGTTTCGAATGCTTCGAGTTCGTTGTCTTCTTCTTGATCTTCTTCTTCGGTCTAGTTTTTGGTGTTTTGCTAGTTGCTTGCTGGTTTTCAATTTCGTTTAATGGAATTTTCGCCTGTTGTTTATCTCTCCTGATATGCCCTTCTTCCTTCTCTGCTCGTTCTTTCGCATTCTTCCCTGTTTTTTTTTTTTTTGGTGGCGCCATTGAGATGTCATTTCCTTTTCTCCCTGTCTTTGATTGCAGCAGTTCTGGCTCGAGTCTTTGAAGAATACATGAAGATTTGAAATTTAAGAACAAACTTCGTGATTTTGAACTCATTTTTGCCTTATTAGCAACTTCTCATTTTTTGCTGCCATGTTATTTGTATCTTTACAAATCTTGTATACTGTCACTTTCAAGATTCTATAGCAATCTGCGTGGTGCTAACCATGAGTCTCATCTACCGTTTGTGCGTGGAAGGTCCTTCTCTTGAAACTCTGATAGTGTTACAGTTGTTTCATTCGCTGGAGCCTCTTAAGTCAAGTTCTTAAATAAAACATAGATTCTTTGATGGAAAATCCATGATCACCATCCACATCCGAACCCCCGTACATGATCCAGCATGCTATTCGTATCTTTGTGGTTGTTACCGGCACAACCTGTATTTTCTGATTGCATTTATATTACCTAATAATTTTATCAAATATTCACCTAGGTTTATACTAGAAGAACTTCTAACTGTCAAATATTCACCTAGATTTTTTTTTTTGTCTACAATCTTGTGAGTTATAGTGGTGCATACTTTTTATTTTGATCATATTTGCAAACTGTATTCTCTGCCCTTCCACTATGTCACTTTCTTGAACACATACAGGGTGATCACATTCTTTCTTTCCTTGATCACCTGGTTACGAAAGATGTCTTGGACCTATGAAGCAGCAGAGCATATATAGTTGACTCCGGGGGTATGTACTGTCTAAAAGGAATGAGTCGCCATTCCTTTTCCTGTGTCTGGTTTGCTGCCAATGATTGGCTTAATCTCTTTGACCTGCATGATTGGCTAGCTTTTAGATATTTGGAGGCGATTTAGAGAGTTTGTGGAGAAAGAGATGCATAATGTAAATCAGAGGAGCACTCTTGCTTTTGAGGTTTGTGATGTAGAGCTGTTGGCATGTTGGAACAATTTTGGCTCATTTCTTGATTTTCTTTCTATTCTCATATATGCTGTTTTGCTTCTAGTTATGTAAATTATTACCGTGCGTGTTGTTTTCTTCATATCTTTTTTGAAAACCATCTCAGACAGCCACTCTTTTGACATCTCATGCAAAGGGCCTTTGACAAATGCTTTCCCATCTACTTTTTTCTCCTCCAGTTGGGTCTACGATGTTAGTTGAAGAGAATTTTATGTATTTGCTGGCTGAATTAATACGGTGCAGGATCCAATAATTAACAACTTGATGTCAAGATACCTTTGATTGTCTTCCTAACTGGTCTTGGTGGGAGTGGTTCTTCTAGTTTATATTGCTGACTTCTAATTGACTTTAGGCGAGGCAGATTTTTGTTGCTTGTTGCATAGGTGAAAATATTTCTCATGGCCATCTTTGTTTTACTCAAACAGAAGCTAGAAGGTATTAAATTACTGGTCCGTAACTGCATACATTTTAAATGTGCCGTACTATGTGTCCTTTTGAGCTCTTTTATGTGAATATGTTGGATGCCTTTTATTGAAATTTGTCAAAGGGAACAAAATTCATTCTTCTGAGTTGACTTTTACTCTGGTTCCTACTCGGGAGATATTACAACTCGATGTGCATTTCCATCAAACTCTTGGAGCTCAAGAAAATGTGTTTTTCTTTGCAAACACATACCTTTGAGGCAAGTGATGTCAATACTAGGGATGATGAGCTTGTACTTCTTAAGGTATTTTCCTGCTTATCAGTCTCAACAATTTTTATCTTATTATGCACCAACATTTCTATGAAGTCATAAGAGGTTGTGTATATCTTGTTTCAGTGTTGCTGAGCCCTTGTGGGATGAGAATCCAAACACTCAGCTAGTCCTCTTTCCATGACAAATAATTTGCACTTTGTTTCACTTGGTTTTGGCTTGTATATATGTATTGAAATTGATTAGCCTTTTCGTTGCTCTTGGGCCTACATAAATTGGTTTTGGTTTCAAGTTTACCATGTTAAAAGGGCTACTAGGTGGCCAAACCAAGCTTGTTTAGTTATTAATGAACAAGGTCTTCTACTCTTCTTGTTGTAAGAATTGCTTACACCTGTCTATATGGGTTTGCCTGAAGCCTCCAAATTGAAAGAGGTCTAGGTTTGAATGCCTGGAGCATGAATCCATTGCTGACATACCATAGTGACGGGACTTCTGGTGTGCAAGTAAGGGATATCACCCTTTTTTTGTATGATAGGATCTATCTTGACTAGGCTGTTAGACTTCTTGAAATAATAAGGCGCATGCAGAGTTGTCTCTTGAGTATGGTAATTGGACACTAATGACAGAATGATGTAGATAGTTATTATAAGCATGTTTCCTGCTTTAATTTGTTTAGTTCAATTTATATATTTTTATGGCATGATTGTGACAAGTGAAATATTTGGATTTGCACTGTGATCTACTCTCTTCAAGATAATGTAGAACAGCAGGAATTTTATGAACCAAAGAAAAGTCGTCACAAGAACAAGAGCCTATGATGTTTGGACCTACAGCATGTACGGTCTCAAAATGTGTTTTGAGTTTTGACAAGTATTCCCCTTTTCTTTCCTTATGTAAAACACCTTTTGAAAACTAAGCCCATGTTCTAAAGAGAGAAGAAAAGACCACAAGCATAAAAAAGATAGACGATGGCTTTCTGTTTGATAATACTTTGACACGCTAATGACATGGCAGAAATACGTTGAAAAATAAATGGAGGTATTACGCACATGAACTTGCTAAAGTGGAGTTGTCAGTTGAGGTGTGTCAACAAATATGTGGCATGTGGTTTTCGGTGGGAAGCCAATCTATAGGTTGAAGGGAGAGAAAAAGAAGAATAAGGAGCTTGTTGTATTCTTGAATTTCCTGTTACTCTTCTGGATGAAGGAGAAAAGTTTTTGTCCATTAAAAAAGGAAGGGGGTGGCGAGAGAGAGAGAGAGAGAGAGAGAGAGTTTAAGTTTCTAGGAGATATTTATTATAGAAATTCTCTTTTATTAGTAATGTTTGGGAGAAAAGATATTGTTTCCCACTCTCAACTTTCCCATCATTTTTCCACTTGCAAACATGTGGGAGTACTTCTTCATTTTCTACAGCTAAGTGGGAGAATTTATTGAAAAACATGCAGTGCTAGCCTAACATGTGCGGCTTCTATCCACTTCTTTCAAAATAGATAGAAGGTAGCTTGTGATCTTAGTTCTTGGCAACTTTTCTTAAACCAGCGTAGGCAACAAAATCACTTTTCCGGAGGACGGCTTCCCTTTTCTAACATTAAAACCATAGATACTAATTCCCTGCTTATCAATCTCTAGCTAAATTCTGGAGTTATTAGGAGGCAAGCTTCCTCCCGAATTTGCTTCTCTGCCTTCCATTCATTTCCTGCTTAAAACCACTTCATTCAACCCACCGCTCATGCTATTGTAATACTTTTCATTGTTTTCAAGGCATTCGCTTCCTTGATTCCCCCTCATGTATCGGTTTCAGATCCTTCTCATTTACTAGCAACTGTGATTAAGTTTATCCATTTTTATTTTGACAAAGGTGTGGCAGTTATTAACAGTTAATGACGAAGCCACCAGGAGTGCCTGAATGGCAGGCCTTAAAGCAGCTGCAGCCACATGCAATGATCCGTGTGTAAGAAAACTTCTAGTCATTTTCTTTTGCAAATAGTTGGCTAAGAATAAACTTACCAGACATGTTATGTGAATTTGTAAAATAGGACATACATGGACATATGCACATGCATAAGCCCACAGACCACATGCAGAGTCCAAAAAGGTGTTTCTAATTTATGTACACATTAGGAATGTGTCTGGAGAACGTGTTTTAAAGGATGATGCAAACCAACAGGTATAATATGTATTTGTCATTGCTTATTTACTAAGAAACATGCTTACATTGATGTAGGTAGTGGAGTTATTATTTAAGAACTTCAACCTACCCTACTTGCTCCTTTGGCTGTATGGGCATGGAGTTGAGACGCGGTTGATGAGGGTGGAGACGGGTAGAGATGGGTCATTATCAACTATATTTTCTTGCGAATGTCGTTGACAATTGCTTTATCATCTTACTTTTCTCACCTTCATTTTATTAAAGCTCTCTTCTTTTGTTTTCATTTTGTTGACAAGCTGGGGTTAGGCACATTTGCACCAGTCCATGCCAAGAGATACACTCCAGGTATTATCCTTTTGACCTTTTTCAGCTTGAACGTCTCCAACTCCCGGAAACATCGTTCCCATTGTTCTCGTGCCATGTCAACCTTGGTCCTATTGTACTCATCTTCATTAATAGCATCCTGATCCAGTACGTGCTTTCTACCAAGCAAGGTGTGGTAAATACATCTATTATTTTAAGATGAAGCTAAGGCCTCTGCAAGTATAATTTTGGAGCACCTCGAAAGGAAGTGTTCAAGTTATCCAAGATTTCTTGGAACATAACTTGCTTGGAAAGTAAGAGCACACGAAGACAGAGATTTCAACCACTTAATAGATATTTAGACAACGCTGGATCAAATCAAATCAAATAATAACTGCTGATTTAAAACCTCGCGTTTTTAACTTCTTTTTTTTAAGAGCTGGTAAAAATGCTTTCTCTGAGTATTTGGTTCCTCAATATCTGTTGAAGCCTTCATCTACACCACAAGAAAGCAAGATTATACAGTTAGTCCCTATTAGTCGTCTATTAAGCCCAGAGAAAGATCTATACGGCAATTATTGCTTTCTCAAATTTAGAGAGAGAGAGAGAGAGAGAGAGAGAGAGAGAGAGATTAGTCTTTGGGGGCATGATTGCTATACAGGTGCGTAGCTTCCAAGTGCAAGTATTCCATTATCCTGGACTGATGAGAAATCACACTAGTCGGAGACATCCACTGGCTATCATTTATTTTCAGGAGAGACCGGCGTGTCTAGTGGACAGAGACAGGCACAGAGAGAGAGAGAGAGAGAGAGAGAGAGGCCCTGAATTTCCTCCCCATCTCCCCAAACTGAAAAAGCAATTTTCTATTCGTCTTCTTGGCAGGTAACGCATATTCTTTTCTCAGAATTTCTTATTCTTCATCATAAAAAAACAATGGTTTTGCATCGCTGCGGGTGGCTTCCAACTTCCCAATTTCATAATCTTATTACGTGGTATGTCTCTGACGCAACTCCACTACCCCCTCATCACAAAATCCCCTTAAGAAGGCACTAGAAGACGCACCCCAACGTTGAATTCGATGCCATATCATCCCCATTCAGAATTCACAGAGTTTTTTTTTTCTTCTTTCATTCTCTCTCTCTCTCTCTCTCTCTCTCTCTCTCTATATATATATATATATATATATATATATATATATAATGATACCAATTGGCAGAAGACCAGGCAATTTGGGGCCCATCTCCCAAGAATGCAACCGTGACGACTCCTGCAATTCTTTACACACACTGGCAATCAATAGAAAAATAATAAAAAGCAAGGGGTTAAGAATGTGAGTAGGGATGATCTTGATAAACTATTGGACGTATTAAAAAGGAAAAGAAATCCAGTGAGATCTTTGTCGTCTGCATTGGGATTGAATGATGGGTGTTAGGTTTTGATTCTTGGTCCCCCCCCCTCCCCACCTTTGAAATATTTGTCCGTGGAAAGAAATTCGTTGTGCCTCGCAAATCTTAGGTCATCCTTGTCGTTCTTTCTCAAAAAATATATATAGGATTATTTATCTTGAGCAAATTCGGTAATCATGGGAAGGTGTTATTCTTAAACGTATGGTATGACCAATTTAAAAATTTTGTATATCATCAATTTTCAAATCTTTGTAAAATCTGTTTTGCGCACTAAAAACTTCTAGTGTTCCACTGTAGCTTTTAATAATCAGAATGCACATTTTTGAGTTAAAGAAAGAAAGCCCTCAAATAAGTTCTTTTGGAGATGAGTTAGTGATGGTGAAATAAGATGATGATACCAGGACCGGAAACTTTCTCTCTCTCTTTCTCTCTCTCCATGTGTACACATATATCTTATTCATTTGCGGTCTAATGCGCTATCAGAGTGCTACCACTGTGCACTATTCTTGCCAAATCTAACTGTATAAATGAATTTACATAACCACGTTAAAATAGAACTTTGATGTGCATATTGATAAGAGAAAAAATCAATGACCTTAAACTTGTTGAGCCCATAAGGTGTAGTTTGTATATATCAAGAAAATGTTCTTCTTTCTTTCTAGGTTTTAAAGATTTCAAATTTATCTGTTCTGTCAGACTTACAAAGAAAAAGAAAAACCTAGAACTACTGGATGGGTATATATAAACCTAAAAGGAATGATATCTTTAACATTCATAATAATAATTTAATAAAAGATGACATGTTGGCCGTTGGATGTCAAAGGCATGCTTGGCGGGGCATATGCAGCGCAGCAAGGGCGGGCTCAGTAGGACAGCGCCTCTTTGGAATAAACTGGCTGGTGGATCACGTGCTATCTGGGGGGCAGCTTCCCAAATTGAGGAGCACCTCGTGGCCTGCTGACGGAGTCGGCTGCCCCTGGCCCCTTATCATGTGGCTTCCCTCGTCTTCATCATCCCTCTCTGCGCAAGCAAAGAACCACATACATACACACATACTTATTCACCTTCCACTAAAGCCTTACCCTGCGCTGCATTCTTGTGCTCCTCTAATCAGCATCTTAATTGTGTTTTAACATGATCTAAACCTAATAATTAGTGCAGACGGCACCGGCTGAAGCTTCCACGTGCCGTCCGGTCCACCTGTCGGAAGTTGGTCGTTGTTGTTGTTGCCAACTTTCCACATGAACCATGTTTAGGTGCTTTAAGGAAAATGTGTTTTTCGTTAAATCTGTTTCTGCCTCGTGTTAGGGGAGAAAAAGAAGAAGAAAGAGAGTGATTGAGTGGCAGTTTCCAAGCGAGCTTCTAATTAGTTCTAAGAATATGGGCCTTATGTCAAAACTGATGTGATTGTATTAGCAGCAAAGCAAAATTATAGATGGCCATTAGTGGATGGATCATGGAGGAAGCAGATTTCTTAGATTTTCGGTGCAGATTTGATGCAGGCTATTCTTTGGAGTGACTGCGTTGTCGCACACAACTTACCCATTTGTCCCATTTGATTCGGTACGTAGTGCCCCTAAGTAGGTTGCTTAGCCACTGTGGCTTAATGTGAAACGGGGGTGGGGAATCTCTCCTATGGAAGACCTAGCTAGGTGGTGGAATGTGGGACCCCAGGCATGATCCACTGCCCACCGCTCGATGGACCGACATTCTTTCCTTCTCAAACTACATGCACCTCTCTCTCGTTTTTCAACAGAATCCTCTGAATTCAGAAACTCCTATGTCTATATCTTCACACGGCAGTACTTCTACTGCGTACACAGTAAACCATACGGCCACCACATTTGCATAATAGTTCATTTATTTACATAAAGTAAGTTATACGTGATTAAACAAAGGATTTCCTGACTTCGTCCCAGTGGGGGGAGAGAGAATAATTGAAGGGAAGGGTTTCTAGGGGGGTAGATCCCTCGGGAGACTACAAAATCCATTTGTTCCCCAAGAGCATCATGCTTTTGAGCTAAGTGCTTAGCTGCCCACATGGGGGTGGGGCGGGAGATGAAAAGGGTGGCCTCTCTCTTTCTCTCTCTCTCTGCAAATTGTCATTTCTCCGCTACCACCTTCTTTGGTTGTTTTAAATCTGGTTGTTCACTGAGCAAGATGGGGGAACTGTTACATGGCTGCCAAATTCTGTGTTTGTTTAAACTGAGCAGAAGCGACGCAGGATTTGTTCTCTTGCCCTCGGGCTTTGTTCTCTTGGGGATTCCTTCTTTCGCCCCTCCTCGACCTATAAAAGCAAAAAGAATAGAACTCTCTCTCTCTCCCGCCAGCAGCTTTCAAAAACCCACTCATCTTTGGAGTTTGGACCAGAATAAAACACTTTCACCCTCTCTCTCTCTATAGTCGAGAGGTAACTATTTAAAAAATGCACTATCTTGGATCACATGAACAAAGCAAACCCACTGTCTCTCCCTCTCTCTAACTCTGAGCCAGTAACTATTAAAAACCCACCATCTTTGGATCAAAAGAAGCAGAACTCTCTCTCTCTCTCTCTCTCTCTCACATCTCCCGCTTCTGCGTACATGTATGTAGGAGGTCGGTAGTTTTGTCGTGGATGAAGTAGAGAAAGAAAAGAGAGAAAGCGGCAGAAGCAGCGTAGAGGAGAGGAAGGGAGAGGACCCATCATAGACAAACGTCATTTCAAGGAATAAGCCATAGCAGTCATCGTCCCCACATTGAAAACAAACGCTTCGCCCGTCCCGACCCCTGATTGCAATTTGGAAGGAGAAGCGTCTTACTCCCACCCGACCCACCTCTTGTCGGCTTACACGACCTTCAACGATTCCTTTTAGAACACGTCTTCTTCTTCACCTCATTCCACTAAGAACTTCTCTCTCTCTCTCTCAGTCGTCCTGCATATCTTCTCACGGTTCTTTCTCTTCCTCCCTCTACACACACAAGTAGGCAAGGATTACAACGAGAAAGATCAGAAACAAGAAACAAAAATAATGGTGATAACATCCTCACAGCTTTGCGTGGACTCCTCTGAGTGGCCACAGGTACGTCCTCATTTAATTGCTCTCTCTAATTCTATTCTCTCTCTTTCATCAACTCTCGACATCAATCCCTTTGTTTTCTAGTCCTTGGAATCGAATATGTGCTTTCATGTTTCTTTCATGATTTTCCTTCCTCTTTTTTTCTCTCTGTGTTGCTTGTCTTCTGAAATTTACTACTAAAACATCTCCTTTCTTTTCTCCTTACGTTTCAGATTCAGGAGAGGGGCTTGATGCCATCGCCATCTTCTTCCTCGTCCTCCAGGGTCATGGAACAGGCAGCAGGTATTAAAAACCCAGCTGATTCTGCCCTCAAGTGCCCCAGATGTGATTCCTCAAACACCAAGTTCTGCTACTACAACAACTACAGCCTCTCCCAGCCCAGGCACTTCTGCAAGACATGCAAGCGTTATTGGACCAGAGGGGGAACGCTGAGGAATGTTCCTGTGGGTGGTGGCTGCAGGAAGAACAAACGGGTGAAGAGAACCACGACCTTTGACCATGGCGGCCCTTCTTCTCATCTCAAGACCACAGCACTGGTGCCATCCAATGCAACATCTTCTTCCCACCCAACCCTACCACCAACACCACCACTCTCATCCTTGCCCACTAGCACTTCTGCAACAGCCACCACAACCAGCAGTCCTCTCCACAACTCAACTTTTCTTAACCATGAATTTCATATCAACAGCTCTCTTGTGTCATCGCTAAAGTCTGTTCTCTCTTCTGGGGCAGGCTTTCCTACAAAGGAGAACGCCCTTGAGTGCAATTTCCTGCAGGATCACAATGGGTTTAGCGGCATAAGTCAAATTTCTGGGGCATCGTCTCTATTCCCAACCACGTTTTCTCATCTGGGTCAGCCTCTTGATGGCCTCAGCGGTAATTTCTCAAGCAGTATTCTGTCAGAAGGTCCATGGAGACATGTCCAACAGCAGAATTTTTTTCTACCGCTGGAGGAATTGAGCAGCAGTGGCACTCAACCAAAGGTGAGTGAAGAAAATTTGAGAAATTTGAGCGTGAAGATCGAGGAGGACGGCAAGCGCATGGGTCACTTAGAGTGGCATGTATCGAATCAGGCCATGTTTGGGACCAATAACAATGAACCATCTCTTTATTGGAACCCAAGCGTTGGGTCATGGCCTGATGTTACAAATTATGGGTCAAGTATAGCTTCTTTGATGTAGGAATGAAGTGGGGGGTGGGGGGGAGGGGAGAAGAAGAAGAAAGATAAACGACCATGTTGAGTTACTTACAAACTATGGACCCTTTTGGTGTGGCTTTCTTCAGTCCATCTCCCTCCTTTTTCTAGTCGATCTTTTTGGTGTTTTCTTTTTCATGAAACTTTCTTTAGGTATAGAGAGGTTTTAAGGATGGTGTTGTTCTAGATTCTGTGTGAAAGTGAGTCCAAATATTACTGTCAAAAGAAAGCTAAAGAAGAAAAGACGGGTGAAGCCTGGATCGGAGCGCTCATGTCAGCTGCAATTTGTTGGAGATTTGCACTGAGAGGAACCTCGGATCCTTTTCTGCTGGTGGATTTGGAACGTTCAGTTAGAGGAAGAAGATTGAGGAAGATCGGTTTGTCTAATTCTTGATCATTTCCTTTCCTTTGATCTCCATCGACTGTGTTTCTTTGTACATAAACTTGTGCCTGACATATTCCTTTTTAAATTTGTATCGGGACAATGTTGTCGTTGGTTTTCTTGGTGTTTTATTCTCAACCTCAGTCAGTCTTACTGATGTATCATGAGAAGATTTGGAATAAGATCTTTCTTTCATGCCATGAAGAGAATGCATGAACTTGGCTTTCTTTTTCATCTTTAATCAGCAGTGACAGATGAATGTTTATTTTGAATGCCTTGCTTTTTCCTTTTCCTTTTTGTGACCATCTTCATGCATGGAAGATTGTGCCTCGTAGCAGTAATTGACTGTTACAGTTCCATTGAAAGCAACTTTCGTTGATGAAATCAATATAATGGATGCAAGTTTCCATTTCGAACAGCTTTATTCAGCTTTATTCATTATTATGGTGATGCCATTGCTGATATCTTCACACTGCCACTGTTACTAGTCTGACTTGCGTGCTAGTACCAGGCTTTCATAATTGGGCAGAACCTAGAGAGGTGGTAATGGCTTTTACTCTACAAACCCATAGCAGTATCAATATGGTCTGTTTGACATTTAGCAAACATTTTTGTCTGAGCATTCCAATTTGACATCGTTCCTTCTTGATGGTACCATGGTGTTATATTTGTTGCCATGTGCATAGAAGTGCAACTTCTATTGAAGTACCTTTTGTATGTTAGCACCTTAAACTGACATGGCACTCTTCGAAGCAGCTTTTAGAAGACTCGAAGCGCATCAGCAAGAGCTTCCTTCACTTAACTACTGGGCTGGACTTCAGACCTTCGGTTGAAAGAGATTACGAGTTAGATGTCCAAGCTGTGCTTCTTAACATAATTTGACACAGACCTTCCTGACCTTACATTGCCAAAATAAAGATTGAGAAGAAAAAGTAAGAACCTGCAATGGTCTTTAGCACAGCTTTTAAATGTACCTGGTGCAATAACATTTGTACCACCTGGACCTAGCTATATTCACCAGCTGTCTAGACCATACCTTCCGTCATTTTGAATCATTAAGTTAAAGCTGAGTACATTGGTAACATTTTTTGTCATTGAAGACAGTCCAAGTCAATTAATTACGGTTCATTCGAAAATTGATGGTGAGAATTTCCTTAAATATCCAGATAAAGAAAGCCCGTGGTACTTTTCTTATGGGCAAGCTCATGCTATTTCATCTGCAATAACTGAAGACCTCTCGTGATTTTCCTTTTTCTATCTCGGAATTGATTACAGAATCCTAACTCCACATGTATCATTAGATGCACAGTCTTCATGAATATGATTGCACACTGTTCAGAGCCTTCACCGAATAGGCCTAAAATCTTGCATGAAATAGATGGCTCTCCCATTAAGTCTGGTCCTCTGCTTGGCAGGCATCATCCTCGAGATGCTTCTTCTTGGTAGTTGCATTTGAGTACGTTCCATGCTTAGAATTGGAAATATGGAAAATGAATTGCAAATACTTGAAAAGGCCAGTTGAACCTGTTTGTTATTAGTCGAAGGCTGGACTTAATTTAATCGCAAATATCTACCACAACTTCCTTACAGTCTCCATTCCCAAAGTCTGCTCATCTCCATGAACTTAGAAAGGCAGAACAAGGTTGGTATATCGGAGTTTTCCTAACCATGGTCCTAACCTTCTATTCTTGACAAGAAGCGCCTGCTATAAAACTCGATCTCTCAATCTGTCAACCAAACAATGGCCTCCATTGGATGATGATCCATCTTTTTTATTTAAACTATATCTATAAGCTACTCCATCTTTTCACCACCAACAGCTCACCTTACAGTTCAAGAACGTCAAGAATTCGATACCCAAGTTGAAGCTCTGTCTAACCACTAATGGAAAACGCTAGTGTGGCAAATGCATGAATTAACGCCAGCCATTCAAGAGATTAACTTGTAAGATGTTTTTATTTCTATCATAAAGAATGTTTTTGTTGTTGATCTTGACGTCCTTCACATGATCATTTCTTCTGTTAGGCCATTGCATCATATCAACCCACGAAGAAAAGTAAAAAAAGGTTGATGTGTGAGAGAGAGAGAGAGAGAGTTTCTTCTTGAAGGCTTGGTTGTCGTCTGGCTCTTGTCATATGCACTTATCTTTGTTCCAAGGAGTACAAGATGCTGGCCCTTAATTTGAAAGAAATGTGACGAGTCGTTTGGAAGGACTTCAAAGTCAAACAAGCCCCGCACCGGGCAGTTGCAGATAGAATTGCAAATTGTTTGAATTTGGTATGAGCAAATTTTGTCACTTTTCGTCCCATCGGATTCTATTTTAACTTGATTCCTAATGTGACAGGCAGGAGGGTAAGTTTAGATTTACTAGATCAAGTGCCCACAGTAAGTTTTGAGCAGAAGTCATGGTGAATTAATTACAAGTTATCTACCTATGGATGAGAACGGCTTGAACTTAAGTCCAACCCACTTTTTACCCAGTTTGATTTAGCCTTACCCTGTAGTCAGATTTGGATTTAGATGTAGATTCAAATGAAAATCCAAAGCCTTAGGCATTTACATGTAATCGGGTCGGATCTTTATCAAATTCCTGTCAGATGTCAGACTTGATTAATTAGCACATACCAAATCCAAGTTTGATTGACCAAATCCGGCCAGTGAATCCACAATCTATTAGTAACTGGATATACCCGCTACATTTGCATAAATAAAGTCAGTCCATTCATATACTAAAGTCATGCAGAGAGATAGATCTGTCATTGCAAGTGTCACGCAAACGGTATGGGAAGGGCCAAAAGCTTGTCAAAGTCTTCGGGTCTTCATTCAAGGACCCACGATGTACTTATTCCACTGCCTTGAAGTTCACTCAAAATATGAGTTCTTAAGTTTTTCCCTTCAGGCCCGTTTGGTAGTAGTAACAAATTGTTACAGTAGCCCAAAAAATTAAGGTAAAAACACTCAAACACGAAAGCAAACATGAAATATAATAATTGCTGGCATATATTTTGTTTAAATTTTGATTGGCTCGATACCATTTTGCCCATAGGCCGATAAGATGCGCATCAGCCGATATGAGATAATATACTACCATATTGACAACACTTGTTTGGAAAACATTTTTCCATTTCCATTCAAACAGCTAGGGGGTTCTTGTTAAAGCCTAGTGTGGAAGAACATATAGTTCTTTTATTTATTTTGCACTTTCAAGTTGAAAAGGGAAAGTTGGCCAACAAAAAGGAAATACAATCAATATGTGCAATTCATAAGCATTCTGACCTCAAACCAACAAGATATAATAAAAAAATTCAAAAAGTATACCAGACTCGCTCACACCCTTATGTGTGAGAGCCGATTTCAAGTTTCAGATCAAATTACTGTGTCTATGTGTGTGTGTGTGTGCCTGCACGTTGCTTGCATGCTTTCTTGCGTGCGATTCCACATTGGAATATTTGCAACATGTTACCAGCCTTAGTGAGTCCACATGCAAGGAAAGAAAGAAAGATAGAAAAACCAATTAAGCTTGATAAAAAATAGTGTCACGCGGCTCGAATCCAGCACTTTATGCCGTTGCAAGGCACAGGTCCGGCACAGTTGACCACTTTTATGCAACCTAAGTCCGACCTCGACCAAGAATTCCCACTGCCAACCTACATTTTATATACCAGAAATCATACAGTATCAATGTCAAATAAAGTTGTATGTACATATATAATTGATTCAATAATATTTTGATCTATGTGCCTAGAATTAATTTTCTAAAGTAAAGCCATAGAACATGTGTTTGGTACATAGACCACTTGGCTACGATGGCGTGACCCAGCGATCCAATCATCTTCCTCCGGCTCCTGCACCGGTCGCTGTCGCCGGATAATTTTAAATGATCAAACACAGACGAAATTGTCAAACGGGGAAGCAAGAACAACTTAACGAACACGCTCACAGTTTCGGGGAATGACAGAATCATGTTCACATTAAATAAAAACTGGCATCCGTCACTGTTGTTAGAATCGACCAAGATGTAAAACCTATAAACGTTTTCTGTTAAAATCTTTTGGGTAGGTGTCATCTTCATGCCAATCCTCAAGATTAATGTCAATTTTTTGAAGTAGCATGTTTTTGTTTTGTTCAAGTATTAGGATCTACCACAAATTTAATGAATCTCAAAAAAGAAAAAAGATCAGTTGGGTGGATTATGTCAATTAGCTGCATAGATATTTATTAATATTAATATCTTCAGCATGTGTAAACTCGTACTCTAGTTAGGCGGTCTTGTTACTCTATATCATACTGATCCGAATTATAAGTTCAAAGATCTATTTAACGTCAAGCAACTTTAAATCTAATGTTATATCGTTATATTGTTTAAATTCATAAGGTGGAGAGAGCAATGCAATAAAAGTGAGCGATAAAAAGTCATCGGATCTAAAATCCCTAGATTTCAGATCGCCATGCACATGGAAGACTGGGGGTAAGTAAGATTCAAACGCGCATGTCATGAATGTGACGGGGCAGCTTCCAAGAAGCTTCGCAACACACGGCCACGGCCATGGCCATACGGGAAACACACGAAATCACTTATTCTTTTTCCATCCTAGCTTTTGACAAAGGAGTGTCTATCTCCACCAGAGGACCCATGGCGGGTTTCGCCTACCGCTTCAGGTGATTAAGTGATACGATACACCTATCAACTAGAGTGTCATACATTAATTTAATGCTAAATCTTAACTACATGCCAAGGTAAATCTTGGTAAATCTGGACTCCAGACAAACACGTCAATTGTTGCCCTTCATTTGAAGAAATCTAGATCGTGGATCGGAATCCATACAAGATGGGATTTGAGGCACCACCTGTGTGGTCCTCAGCATTTCTCATCACTTTGCACAGTGGGTGTGGTGGGCCAGGGAGGAGGATGAAGAGTCGCTGTAGTCACTGTACCCAGAACATCGCGCGTGCCCTTCTCTCTCTAAAAAAAGTATGCACCCAAGTTCCAAATTTCAAACAGAGAACAGAGAATTAGATTCATTTGAACAGTGACAGAGCAAGCAGGCCCTTTTTACTGATAGCGTTCCCTACAGCCTTCCATTCCATCATTTCGCTTCTTTCTTCCTTCGGAATAGTAGCGTATCGCGCTACGCATTCGCATCGTATCTCAGTTTAGCGATACGCAGGAAGAACATCCTTTCCAGTTCTCGGATATATTACAGGGAGATGTGAAAAAACAGAAAGGAAGGAAGAACTTTAGTTTTTATTCTACAAGGCAATGATACTAGAAAAGATTTGAGAGAGACTTAGCCACTGATCGGTCACCTTATTCATTAGAATTGATAAGAGCATATTATTAACTTTATGAACACAGCCTGAAAGGAATGTGTTTGGTAGAATTTAATCACTGCCTGCCTTTAGAAAATCTCAAAGCAAGAAAGAACATTATGTTCTTACTATTTTATGAAAACATATGTGGGGTTACGTTTCAAAGGTACCACGTTCTTCCTATCAAATGCACTTAGCATATCAGACCTCTGTCCGACTCTCGTATAATTTTATGAGATCTAAAGATCCAAACTTTTTGTGATTGCAAGTTCTGAATCCAGTTGGACGGATCCAAACCGGTCCTCGTATGGAATCCGTTCCCGGATCCGAACTCACAAACACCGGAACCGTGGAGTCCATTCAGGACGGACCTCGTGGCCCGTGCGCCGTGGCGGATCGAGGACCGTCGGATCGAGAACCAACGGCCACGTGAAGGGATCGATGAATAAAGCGATGATCATTGATCGCCCCATTGTTTCGCCCACGGGGACGTGCCCCTGGGGAGTCGCTGTCGTGGGGCCCACGCCCGTGCGGGCCCCGCTGGATTCGCGCGTGACGGTCGGCAGGCACGCGGAATCTTCGGTGGCCTCCCACTCTGCGCGCCGAGGGGCTTGACCAGAGCTGGGGCCCACCACCTCCCGGGCAGCGGGCAGCGGCCCCCCGGTGACCCCGCTCTATGGTGGCCCCCCCGAGCACCATTCCCTTCCAGGCACGCTGGCGGTGGCGGGGGATCGCGTCCAGCTACCCGAAAATTTATATTTGTCCGATATTGCTTCATATATATATATATATATATATATATATATATATATATAGATATCAACTCAAAACAATATAATGTTCAACGTGTATGAGATTTCTTTGATAATACGTATTGGACTTGCCTACCTATGATCATCTCAAGTCTTTTGATTATATACGCTTGGGTTTCTTTTAAGAAGCAAGTTTAATATGATTATGAAGAATAGTAGCGTTGACGGGGACAGCGGGGGGGAGTTGTCAAGTCTGGGTTTCGAGCAGACAGCAAGCGCTGTAGGTGACGCTGTCATGGACTCCTGTCACAATTCGCGTCCGACTATGCAATATTCTTCTTCTTTAATTTTTTAATACGTGCCACCAAATCTAGCACTAACATAATTTAATGTGCAGAAGCGTATCATTCATGGAGATTAACAGTTTAATGGAGACATGCGAATTCCGTTCGGCCCCACGGAAGAATATCGACAGGCTATGAGCACGCAGGGCACTGTTTGATGCTGACTGTCAAGTTAGCTCATTAATTTAATGGATGATGTACCATACTTCACGTTGTTTCCTAATATGATGAAGAAGGAAGCATGGGCAGTAGCCGAGCTTTATTGCCGCGACCAAGCTGGACCTTTAGTTCAGCCATATGGGCCTCGGTGACTCGAGTGCCTTTTAACTAAAAAAATGCTGGCTTTGTTACCGCCTCAGGTTATGCAATAACGAGATAGATCAGACCGTTAGGTATGTAGTCGGACCTAAGGGTGAACAACGTGTCGAGTTAATCGACTCGTGAACGAGTTCGAGCTGAGTCATTTGCTTAACGAGTCGAGCTTGAGTTCATGAGTCCACTTGTTCAAATAATTGAGTTAAGTTCGAGCTCAACACATAACTGCCGAGTCGAGATCGAGCCTTAATCAAGTTTATTGAGCCTTAATCAAGTCGATATATTCAAACAAGTTTACAAGTTTGCCGAGCTTTAATTGAGTCGAGCTCGAGCTCAACACGTAATGATGAATACCAATTCCATTCAAACGGGTTTGTCGTGCCTTAATCAAGTCAAGCTCGAGTTCAACACGTAACGATGAACATCAATTCTATTCAAACGAGTTTGTGGAGCCTTAATCGAATCGAGCTCAAGCTCAACAGTTAACTGCCGAGTTGAGCTAGAGCTGCTTCGAGCTTGAGTTTTCATTAGTCGAGCTGAGCTCAAGCTAAGTGAAGTCAGACTCGACTCGACTCGTGTTCACCCCTAATTAGACCTCATGAGCACTCATCTCGGCACAAGCTAAAGCAAGTCTTCAAACCCTACGACTTAAAAGAAAAGAATGCGCGATGTAGCTTTACACGCTTCAGCGAAGTATGAAGTCTCCCCGAACCAATTGTGGTTTCACATGTAAAATAAGGGAAGAAAAACCATACTCTATGGGGGTCTTCTCATTACCTACTTCGGTAGCTAATTGTGGTGATATGTAGAGGTGATATGTACCAAAATAAGTGTTCCTATCAACTTTTTCATTGTTCAATGGAGACAATATTTGATATGTGTCAATTTACCATTGACTGACTGCATCGGATTCCACCGTCCAGATGAAGCCTGAAGCCCCACCCACATTCGCCTTGCTTCCGGGGTTCTGGGCTGTGTCGAGGTCTAGGTGGGTAGTGAGTTGCCTTCAACTCGATGGAGTGCACCGGACGCTTAACGACTATGAAAGTAGCACCCACAGAAATCAAAATGGCAACGCACCGTCTACATGACCCTCGCCTCAACCATGTCGGATTCAAAGTATTTGGACAGTGTTTGATCCTGAGATATGGTCTGCCATGATAGGTTAGGCCTAGATCCATTTAGTTTCTATTTGAAGGAATTCTCGTTCTCTTCAATTCCCATGTAGAAGAAATATATGCATGTGTGGTGAAACAGATGCAGATATGAGTGAACATGATTAACAATGAAACAGAAAAAGTTTTTCCAAGTATAAACATTTTGTTACATAGGAAGCATTTAGAATGTCAGCATCTCAATATGTATTGCTTTTTCTAACATGAAAAATAGTAGTTATCATTCTTCTCTTGGCTAAGGAGAAAATCTTGGTTTCTGACCACACATTAGCAGACCTTCAATCGGTAAAAGTACCCTTGTGACGTGTCTTTGCCGATCAAGTATTAAAATCCAGCTCCAAATTTTTTTGCTATTTGTGGATTTCAAAACTATGTCCAAAATCTGGACAACTTGATATAATTCATCTCTTCCAGATGAAATAAATCTTTGGTTGTTTTCTATAATCTGCTTAGGAAAGGAAAAAAAAAAAAGTGAACTAAGCTCATGTTAAGCTCCTTATATTGTCATCTTGACTTGGGTACAATGGTTTCAAATCAATTCCTTGATTGTGGACGGGTTCATAATAAGGTACTCTTTCGTATCAGCTGTTTTTCGACTTCTAATCTGCCCAATCAACACCACTTTATATTACTCAACTCCACAAAATACATTATTTCAAGAACAAACGGAAGAGGCAAATTTGAGCTTTGGCTCATTCATCAAGGCTGGAGATAATTTGTCTGCTAAGTTATGACATCTAAGAGATAGAAGAAACAGCAGACATATCAGCTTATTGCCAAAACACTTCAGCAGGACGTTTGACATTGAATCCAACCCCTCAGCCCCCTCGGGTGCGGGCTTGTATCCAACAACATTGAAATGATTTAGGTTTGCACAAGTAGACCGAGTGAGTCTAGTTACCTGATATTCATCTTCAGCATTTCAAGTATGTTTGTGAATTTAAATGAGCTGTTAGATGCCAAGCCATGAGCAATTGGTCTCATCTTTTTGGCTTAGTTCGTACATGCTGTTTTCAAGTCCTCAGAGTGGGATTACTTTTTTCTCTTTTTGTTGGTAAGCTTGAGCAAGCTAAGTCTCTTCAATGGTGAGGAGGAGAAGTTTTATACAGATTCTTAGCAGATTATACCATGACTTACAACCAGGCCAGTATCAAACCTTCGATATGCATTCTTTGAGCAACTTCGGGAGGTGGACAGAATGTTTGGCAGTGCATGTTCTGCCTTAACCATCTTCTCTGTGCTAAATTTTTCATTTTGCAAGATGAAGCTTGGTTGATGACCAGCTTGGATCAAGTCTCCACACTGCATTTTTGCTGCCTGAGTTTTCTCACGCTGTTCTCCTTATAACGCTTGGAGGTCAGGGTTTGCACCCTCATTACCATGCATGCAACTAGTTTGCAAATTTCATCGCGTGAAGTAAAGTTCATGAAGTGGAGGCGTTCATAGTAATCTCTGTTCTGACCTAGATTTGATGCAGCAACACACTGCATCTTCTCTATACTTGGTAAATGGATTCCTCGCTGATAGATATGATTGTTACTGAATCAAAACAAAACCTGAATCACTAAAGTGATCCAAGGCTCCATTATTCAAGAGACTTTTTGCCTCACAAAGTTGCAGCAGAAAGTCCTTTTGGTGTGAATATAGACTAACTAAGCCAAAACTGTCAACTTTCGCTCATTCTGAATTCAAGCAGCATTGAAGGACCCATGCTTTCTTAAAGTACTGGTAGGCAGGGCTTCCATCATATATGAAAATGGTAGCTTTAGAAAGTTGTATATCAAATTCTTTTGCCATTTGACAAAGCATGATGCCTGCATAAGAAATACTTCTCTGTGCTTCATATTCTCAGGAGAGAACTCCACCTTAACAATGTCATGTACTTTTTGATATGTAAGGTTGGGCTAGCCTGACGTCTAACAGATTAAACCAAGGAAATGCACCCGTCTTGGACCTTTTTACCATCTTCAACGTCTTACAGAGCCCTTGCTTGCAAAGATGAACTTAAACGAACAGTGAGACTGCAGACACAAACGCACAATTCTACAGAGAACCAGAGAACAGAATCATTTAACCTTGCCCTGGATGGGTGTCCTCTCTTTCCCTCCCATTAAACCTGTTTGTTATAAGCCTGGGAGGATGCCTACTGAAGCCAATCCAGTAATATTCAGTAAGCCAATGTTAGATGTTAATGGATTCCTGAGTAAAGTTATAACCTTCTTTTATACTTGAATCGTTTAGAAAAGGTCGCTTAACTCAAGAGACTCAACTTTATAAAGAGACACACAAGGAGATAGTTTTAAAATACAACAAGATGAAAAATCCAAATCCATATACTTGAGAACAAGGTGTATTCTGTCAACACACTCTGCAAAACTTCCTTCATTAGAAGAAAAAGAATATACCTAGGAATGACACATCATTACCACTGTATTCTAAAGTACCTAGTAAAAGCAGGTGGAGACTGAAGAGTATCTGCTCTTGACTCGAGGAGAATCCAAACTTTGGGATTTTCTCTGCATCTGGATAGAACACGATAATACATGTCATCTATTGGGATGTCATGTTCTTGCTTGAAAGAAAAGCATGGGCATGATATATGGTTGTATGACAAATACATGCATATAGAGATACGCAAATCATCTGCAAAATCTATATTCTCTGGTGAAGCAGTTGGGGTAAACTAAAATAAAATAAATATTAAAATCTCACACGAATGGGGGTGAACCTGAACGAAGTCTATATTCATGATGCCATGATTGCCATACATCATCTCCCATATCATCTCCCATGAGGTGATTGAGGTGTTCGACATTAATTCAGGCAATTGTCGCTTTGTGGAAAAGTTAAACCAGATTACAATGTACACGAAGGATGAATGGCGGTCTGTGTGACCGCAAGCCATCCTACTTTTCCACCTCAACACCCTTAGTGGTCATTAGTGATCATATATGATATATCTTTCAACTCTAAGTTGCACACATACCACCATTTACGATCCAAATTCTAAAGGAATATCACGAAAAAAAATGAGCATGACAGGCTAAAAAATGCACCCATAAATGTCGAACTCTGGATCTCGAACAAGAATTTCCGGCAATTACGTTTACCTGGTTTTCCTTGTATATATATCTCGTTTTTCTTTTATTTTAAAAGAAAAATAAATTCTACCATATATTATTTTAAAAGGATTTATCGAGATTTTCACTTAGCTTCTAAGGTGAAGTATGAACGAACATGGATGATATTGTTGAACATAAATAAATGAATACTTAAAATATTTACAGGAGACACTAGTTTGTACAAAAAAAATTTGGTTTTCTTTTTAACAATGTGATGTATCGCTGATCAGCCGGACTAAAATCCTGTCGGATTTGGGAGCCGTCCGATTATCCGATTTAGAGATAACGGACGGCTCCTGTTCTCTCATCTCGAAAGTGAGGGAGAGCGCGCCAGAAACCCGTCTCCCGCCGGAGGGATTGAACGCTGGAGGGCGCGCTCAAGGTCGACCCTTCTCCGTGTCTTCTCTCATCCCGCCATCGCTTCTCGACTCACTGTGTTGGAGTCGCCGCGGTGTCGGCCCCCTGTTGTCTTCGCAGACGGCCTCACAGGTATCCCCCCTATCTTCCTCTCTCTTACACGCCTGATTCACGGCCGAAGGTGCTGCGGTAGCAGCACCCCCGCCTGCTGGACAACCATCTTCGACGGGCTGATGGGTTGCAACGGCGGCGCCACCTCTCTCTCTCTCTCTCTCTTTCTTTATTCGGCCGCCGCTTCAGCCCTTTTCTTCTCTCCTCTCTTTCTCTCTACGTTTCATAGAGCGATGGCCCCGTTATTTGTCGTTTGGGGTTCGATTACTTCCTCTGATAATCGCTACTGGTTGTTGAAAGCAGAGAAGAAATAACATATCAATTTTTCTGATCTACAAACACACACACACACACACACACACACACACTGACTAGCCTCTGGATGTTACCGAGAGGTGTTCAATAACGACTACTTGCATTTGCAGGCACTCACTCCATTCAATTACTTCTTCAGAGAGGAAAGTAAATCAGAAAAAACCATGGATGGTATGATGACTTTGTTTCCAGTGTTTGCGTTTTTGTTATCTTACTGGATTTTGTGATATAATGGAAACTTTTCGGGTCTCAGTGGACAAAGAGCCAGTAATGGAGGAGACCATATTGGTGGGTGATGATCTTATGATGGGGCCGCCATCTCCTATCATTCCCCCAGAGATAGCATCACATGTACTTGAAGGAGTTGAATTGTGTGATGGCATTCTTAGAAACCTTTTCTTATGTAAGTTCTCTCATACAGAGAAAGTAATTTTACATATATTAAAGGAAAAAGAATCTGATCTTTGTTTGTTCAAGGCCTCTCAGTTTTAACTCTTAGGACTCTTCATTTTACAAGTGGAAAGGCTGCTCAGTCTCAGGACCTTTGTAAATTGGAAAAGTCTTTCCCACCATTGTGATGGTAACCTCATGTTGAAGATGTTCAATGTCTGTCTGAGTGCATTTGGCTAACAAATGAGATAGGGATTAATGCAGTTGTTGCAGTGGAGCACCGTGTGATATGCCAGCTCATAATGTCCTTGTTCATGTGTAACTCAAACGCATGACCTGCTCTTATTTACTTCCATTGGCCGGCTACTCCCTGCAATTTGTTGAACTTGAATTGGGGCTTTGGTTACTTGTGGAATTCTAGGTTCTTGAATGGCACATTCACTTGTATGAGGTCCTATATTCTGGAAAGGTAAATTTGTGGAAGCATGTGAAACATTTTTGTATATAATGGTTCTAAGAAGGCTGATTCAAATCTTGCTGATTCATATATATTATTACAATCCTTCTCTGTTGATGGGATGCTAACAAAAAGTGTTCATCTGCACCTAACTTATTGGGGTTGAGTTGTTTTATGAGAATGATTTGTTTACTTGCCAGCAGTCTGTAGTTTAGGCATGCTATAGTCATCTTTTTTAGCATTAGTGTGCATTTTACCAGAAGTTTAATTGTAAAACAATTATTTAGGTTTGCAAATCAATGATATTGAACCATTTTGTCAAGATGAGATTGCCTTGTATCGGCAATGTGCTGAAAAGCGGGTGAGAGTCCTGTACATCTTTTTTGAAATGTTTGATTCTGTGCTTTCAGATTTCTTTTCCTCCTGAGTATGACATGATCTTTGATGTGGCATTAACCATTGGTCATTCATTTGGGAAACAAATACACCTTTTTTTTGTGTTCAAGTGCTCATTTGTACACTAATTTGCAGGATAATGAATTGAGGCAAAGGCTTCAACAGAGTGAACGAACGCTAGGTTCCTCAATGCCTTTAGATGAGGCAAAAGCTAGAGCTGCTCAACTTCAATCAGATATTACTACATTAGAGAGGTATATACTTGCACATTAGTTGTTTTACACTTTTACTAGTCATTTATTGTCATTGAAGTTAAACTGACAGGTTTTAACTTATAGTAGGTTACACAGCTAGAAAAACCTTTGTATAGGAGAGCAGCAAATTTTGTTTTGATAGGCTATATCTTCGGATAGCATGTGTACTTATAATCCATAATTTTTGAAGTGAATTTTCTTAATCTTCCAAGGTAATCTTGGATGGCCTCTTGTTGTTCAAGGGTCCCTTGGTTTAGCTTGGGCACGAGTTTCCAAATTTCTTCTCTCACAAAGCTTCAAATAATTATGGTTTTGTGGCTTTTGCCTTGTAGTAGCCTGTGAAGCTATTTTACTGAAATGCATTGTCCTCACCAAAATTTCAGAAATGTGATTTGTATTGAGAGTGGTAAAACATATAGATAATCAGTTATAAAGAGCATAGTGGTTGATATTTTCATTATATGAACCTTTATATTTGTCCAAGTGAATGAATGCGTAATGAAATTAGAAAGAATAAGAACTAAAATTCAAGATAAAGAAGGATGCTGATGGGGGAATCATCGTATTTTTAATTTTTTTGAATATCAGCTGACATTTTAGGGTTCAAAACCCACTTTTGAACTATTTCACATCTTGACTCTCAAGGAAAATGTCTTCGTGTTGATGTGCAGTATACTGACAATTGCAAAATGGCTTTGATGCATCATCTTAACAGTAGCAATATACCAAGCATGCTTGTCATTGGAAGTTATTACATGAATTGAGATTATCGTGTTTGTAAAACATGTAATAGGTCAAGTCAATCTTGTGATCTACAATACGTTTATGGTCATGTCCTTGCCTTTTACTTTTCTAATTTCCTTCAACTCCCACTGCAGTCACTACTCTTTTATTATTCTCAAAGTTCAAGTTCCTTTG
Organism: Nymphaea thermarum; assembly: GCA_011799765.1. Classification (NCBI taxonomy): domain Eukaryota; kingdom Viridiplantae; phylum Streptophyta; class Magnoliopsida; order Nymphaeales; family Nymphaeaceae; genus Nymphaea; species Nymphaea thermarum. The sequence goes on from JAANDH010000422.1 coordinate 161,495, forward strand.
AATAGCAAGCAATATGTTTCATTGTTTAATGAAGTCCATTTGTGAATTCCCCAAGATTATAGCATTGAACAAATGCATTAGGCCATCTAGAGTACTACCTGCATAGTGCTATAAGTATAAAGGACCTTTGTCATATATCTTTTTTAACTTTTTTTTTTTGTGCTGGTTGTTTCTTCCCATAACAAGGACCTCCCAGGGGTAACATTTTGGGTGATTTCTTGTTGTTTTTTTCCTTCCTTCTCCTGTGATTTTTTTACCCCTTTTGAATGAGCACTTCAGATAAATATCCACCCCCCTTTTAGATATAAGACCCGGGTGGTGTTGGTGGGGGGGGCGGGGGGGGGGGGGTGGAAGGAGAGTTTGGGTGGAAAATTTAGCTGTTGCTTACTTCCTGTATGATACAAAATTTCAGGCGCATGATTCTTGCAAGTGGAATAGAGGGCATGGAAGGTTTTAGACAGAGATGGAGCTTGCATGGGAATCTCGAGGACACAAGGTTCTTTTTATCTTATGTTTCTTCTTATATGAAGACAATTCACGCCATGTTTTACCATGCATGCACTTTTTTGTAGTCGAACCATGTATATATCTTTGAGAAATAAATGGTCATTTTCTCCCTGTTGTAGGAAGGCCTTTTCACGGCTACTTTTTTCTTAGGTATGTTTATCCTATTGGATTTGCACTGAAGAAAATGAATAATTGGAATTTTTGAGGCACACCCTTATGAATTGAGAGAAGACTAGGAAGATAATGGGCTTGGTTGTCAATGCTGCACATACATGGTTACGAATCACAGCTTTTGGATTGGCCCTGAATATTGTGCATACTCGAAACTCGATGCTTGAATGTGTATCAAGATATGCGAGGACTCTGTTTGGAAACAAGGTGTGTGATGCATGTTATGGAAGGTGTATGCTTCAGGCCTCAAAGCATACACTTCAGGGTGATGCATGAACTAGCTGCCTTGAGGTGCTTTTATGTAGTGTCTCTTGGCATGAAGCTTGTGCAGGCCCACAAGGGATATCTCTATTTTTCCTGGTGAAGCTCACACTTCATGCTGGGGTGCACCTCAGATATGAAGCATGCACCTAATGACGAACCTAAAAACTTAAGGAAAATAAAACCTACTTAAATGACCCCCTTGCCACCTCTTTCTCTTTCCTTCTCTTTCTCTATCTCTACCCTCTTGGGTGGAAGGAGACCACAATCACAGAGGCAGTTGTGCAACATGGAGATTGATTTGGCAAATGGTGGCACCTGTTGATGTGGCTACAAAACTGTGAGTGGATCTGGCTGGAGGGGACAATAACCAGTGATGCAACTGTGTGGCAGATGGCTGGTCATACAGTTTTTTCTTTTGGTGTAATTGTTAGAGTTTTATGGTTCTTCCAAGATCTTAGCCTTGTTGAGTTTCCCTTGACCTCATTAATTTGACGTCCAAATACTTAAGATTTTGTTTATTATTATGATTTGCTCTGCTTGCATTGTTGAGCTTGTGCTGTTCTCGTTGCTGGATCATTTGAATAGCCTTGTTATATGAAGTTGTAATTTTGGGAATGTTACTGTTATTGCAATAAACTGTTTGAAACTGTGGCGTATGTGAATCAGTCCAATTATAGCTTGTAGTGTTGACTTTTGAGAGGCTAATACCTGCAATATTTAATTGTTAGTGTAGAAACACGTACAAGAAGAGGAAGAGAAACAATGATCACGATGTAACGTGGAAAACCCTCAACTCGAGGGAGGAAAAACCACGAATGAGGAGGAGTTGGTGCCCACTAGCCGCCAGACTCTCTCTCTCCTTAGATTCTCATTTACTCATAAGGATTAGGGTTACATGACTTAAGTAGTGCCCAACACGGGCTACAAGACGGGTCGGGTATGGATCCGGACCCGAAACATACGATCTATCAACACTTCCCCTCAAGTTGGGCATACATATCAAACATGCCCAACTTGAATACATTCCTCTCAAATGAAGCTGAAGGAAGAGCTTTTGTTAGAACATCAGCAGTTTGGTCTTCAGACTTCATGTAAGGTAAGATCAACTCTTTCGCGTCAATTCTTTCCCGAATGAAGTGACGATCAATTTCAACATGCATTGTTCGGTCGTGAAGAACAAGATTGTTGACTAAGTTGATTGCAGACTTGTTATCACAATACATCTTCATAGGTCCTTCAATCTCTATTCCAATGTCAGTCAGCAATATCTTCAACCATAGTAATTCTGACACTCCCATAGCAACTGCCCTATATTCTGCCTCTGCACTAGATCTAGAGCAAACATCCTGTCTCTTGTTTCTCCATACAACAAGGTTTCCTCCCAAGTAGACACAGTACCCTGTCGTAGATCGTCTGGTATCACCACAACCTGCCCAATCCGCATCAGAATAGCCCTCGATTTCCACAGTCTCTTGTTTCACATACAGGAGTCCCTTGTCAGGATTTTTCTTCAGGTAGCATAGTACTCTGTCCACAGCCTTCAGATGTGCATCGGTTGGTGCATGCATGAATTGGCTCAAAACATTCACCGCAAAGGTGATATCAGGTCTCGTGAGGGTAAGATAAATCAACTTCCCAACCAGACGTTCATATCTTCCATTGTCTTCTTCACAGAGAGACTCTCCATCTCTAAGACTCAACTTGTGCCCAGTGTCAAATGGGGTAGGAGCAGGTCTACATCCCAATTTACCAGTTTCTTCCAGCAGATCCAATGTGTATTTCCTTTGGTTTAGTACAAGACCAGTACTAGACCTAGCAACCTCCATACCAAGAAAATACCTTAGCTTGCCAAGATCTTTGAGATCGAATTCTGTAGCCNATTCTTAACATCTAGTTGATACATCTTCCACTCCTTCATCACAGCTAGGGATATAACCACTCTCACTGTCTTCATTTTCGCAACGGGAGCAAAGGTTTCCAAGTAATCAATTCCATATTTCTGGCTAAATCCCTTGGCCACAAGCCGAGCTTTATATCTTTCAACACTCCCATCTGGTTTGTACTTGATGGTATACACCTATTTGGATCCAACTAAGTGAACGGCTTCAGGAATCTTCACCACTTCCCATGTCATATTTCTTCTCAGGGCATCCATTTCTTCTTTCATTGCATCAACCCACTTGGAGTCACTTTGAGCTTCAGCAACAGTCCTGGGGATCACAGCCAAAGAAAGAGTAGATACAAAACATTTGTAGTCCTTGCTCAGTCTAGAATATGAAACAAAGTTACCAATAGGATGTTGAGTACATGACCTGACACCCTTTCGTAGGGCGATGGGAAGCTCTTCACTAGCAGCAACAGTCTGAATCTCTTCTTCAACAGGTTGCTTCTGCGCACGACTTGGGTCATCCAGGGAAGGACTAATTGGATTGGGAGTCGAACTCTCATCACCTGTCATCTCATCTGTACAAACTTTTCGCCTAGAGTAAACTTGTCCAAATAGACGATTGCATTTCTCTTCTGCCTCAGTGGAACCCTGTTCATGTACCTCACTAGATGAACCATTTTTCTCCTGTTCATGCACCTCACTAGATGGGCCAACAGAGGCACGCCTATAGTCCAAAAAATCTGTAAACTGAATTTCCTGACTCTGAGAATACTCTTCCTGTGACAGAGTACTCCCCCTGAAGAGGATTCTCACCAAAATAGGAAACATGTTCAAGGAAAGTGACATCTTTGGTAACATAGGCCCGACCAGTGGAAGGGTCTCGACACTTGTACCCTTTTTGAGTGGGAGAATACCCTAAAAAAATGCCCTTTATAGACCTTGGATCAAGTTTTTAATGTGAGGACTATGATTGTGAATAAAACAAACACAACAAAAAACTCTGAGTGGAAGTGAGAAAGGTTCACGACTCCCCGGTAACATAGAGTGAGGCGTCTTCCCATTCAACACACGACTAGGCAGCCGGTTTATAAGATACGCACTGGTCAGCACAGCATCCCCCCAATACCTTTTTGGAACATGACGTTGAAAAAGAAGAGCCCGAGTCATATTCAATAACTGACGATTTTTTCGTTCAACAACTCCATTTTGAGGAGGGGTATAACTACATGAAGTCTCATGAATAATTCCCTTTTTTCGAAAGAAGCTATCAAGTATCAACAGACTGACACATATACTCTCGAGCATTGTCAGATCGAAATGTCTTAACAGATGCTCCATATTGAGTTTTCACATAAGCACTGAAAGTCTCTATGACAGTAGGAACTTCACTACGGTCTTTCAGCAAGTAGACAATAGTGTTACGAGAACAATCATCTATAAAAGTGATAAAGTATTGAAAACCATGACCGGAAGGAATCCCTGCAGGCCCCCATACATCAGAATGAATCATGGCAAATACCTCATTAGACCGATGGGTAGACAAAGGGTATGAAGCCCTAACATGTTTGGCCAGGTGACAGACATCACAAGACACCATAGTCATATCTAACCTGGAACATATATCAGGAAACAACTGTCTAAGGAAGCCAAAAGGCAAGTGTTCAAGATGCTCATGCTAACGTAAAAGCAACTGAAGGGCGTCCTCTCTATTCTTCGTGGCTTGGCCGACTGCCATCATGAGAGCCTGAGCAGCACGCATAGGTAAACGATAGAGCCCGTCAGAAGCTAGACCAATCCCAATTCTCTTCCCTGTCACCAAGTCTTGCATAACACAATGATCAACGGAAAATATAAGTTCACAATTTAACTCCTTCGTGATCTTGCTAACCGACAAGAGATTCAAGGGAATATGAGGAACATGTAGAGCATTGTGGACTAAGAACTTGTTCAAAAGTGGGAGACTCCCTTTTCCAGCCACAGAGATAGATGAACCATCGGCAAGGGAAACACGATCTTTTCCTGATGAAAGCTTATACCCATGAAAGACCTTAGAATCGCCGGTCATGTGGTGAGTAGCGCCACTGTCAATGATCCACTCTCCCATACGGCCATCCACCATCACGTCTATAGATGAAGAAGCTGCCATAGTCACAAATAGTCCAACAGGAGGCACGAGCAGCGATACAACCAGAGAGGCACCAGTGACAACGGAGAGCACCAACGGGCTTGAATATCCTTGGATAAAGAGAGAAAAATCAAGTTCTACCTAGAAAGGAACAATAAAGAGAGAGAGGTAATATCTTCACCGAATTCCCAATCAACCTCAAGAGTGAACGAAATGTCGATTGGGGGAAACGATCGTCGATGTCACTGGACGGAAGCGGTTCCTTCTCTCTCGGGCTGCAATCTCCCACGGGTATAGGTTGCGCCACACGTTCTCCTTGCTGGATTCAAGATTCAAGAGACAAAACCAACAAGTATCAAAGTATAGAAGTGAACAAGAAATCAACTTCGAGATGAGGAAAGCTTTCACCCGTAAGACCAATTTAACCCCGGTCTTTTGTAAGGAAAGGGGGATGCGATCGCCGGAGCGCCGGCGGACGTTGAGGCAATCCTCAAGTTACGCTCCTCCCCTCCTTCACGTCCTCTATCAAGACACGGACCAGCCACCTCTTCTCGCACGATGGGTGCCAAAGAAAAACAAGAAGATGGAATCAACGATTAACCAAACAAGATATTGCAGATTAGAGGCGGATGCACTTCACCGGATTTGCAAAAGACCCCTAGGAAGTGACGTGAATAGGGGGAGGCAAGCTTAGGAAGCGCCTAAGCACGCATATCTTCCTTCTTCTCCGGGAAGCAAGTTAACTGCACAAGGGACACCGGTGACGGCAACGACAACAACACAAGGGCGGCGACACGGATCCCGAGGCAACGCGGATCCCAAGGTGACGACACACACGGATCTCGAGGCGACACATAGCCCGAGGTGACGATGCACACGGATCCCGAGACGACGAGGATCCTGAAGTGGCGGCACGCACAGATCCTGAGGCGACGCGGGAAGACACTAGGCGGCGCGGATCCCGAGGCAATGCGGGAAGACCCTAGGCGGCGGCGCGGAAAACACGAACGGCGAGATCATGACGAAAAACACCAATAGATCGCATACGGCGGCTCTGATACCATGTAGAAACACAAACAAGAAGAGGAAGAGAAACAATGATCACGATGTAACGTGGAAAACCCTCAACTCGAGGGAGAAAAAACCACGAATGAGGAGGAGTTGGTGCCCACTAGCCGTCAGACTCTCTCTCTCCTTAGATTCTCATTTACTCATAAGGATTAGGGTTACATGACTTAAAGTAGTGCCCAACACGGGCTACAAGACGGGTCGGGTATGGATCCGGACCCGAAACATACGATCTATCAACAGTTAGAAATCCTTCTCACTTTGTCGTTCAAGTTGTCTCAATGTTGCCATCCTGATGTTTGTTATGTTCATTTAGTTCTGGAGCATTTTTTTTTAAGTTGTGTTATTGCAATTTTATATACCGTGTCAGGCCATACTTTTGGGGAATGTCTTTTTTCTTTGGCACTAAGCATATGTGATTGTTGAAGTACATATATCAGAAGTCAAAACTTGATGTCCAAAGTTGTTGACCTGTGAAGAAGAAGAGACGACAGAGCAATAAGAGGCTTTTCCAACAGTTTGATGGCAGCCTCAAGAGAAATGGGCGTGCCCTGAGTCTCATTAATATCAGTCACATTTTTACATGGCTAAGCAGTAGAGAATATAAAACTTACATTTCTGCCATTATTTACATGCCTGGGTAAAAACACACACCCATAGAACCCGCGGTTTAAACTTGGACCCAAACCCAAACATAAACACATCTTTCAATTTAATTCTTTCAGGTCATAATATATTTATGTAATTGCTACCAACTATCAAGTCGTTAAGTTGTCTTATTGTTGCATGATATATGGTTATTGAACATGATTCTTGTGAATCATATGGGTGTTATGTCTTTGTTAAGATGATTCAATGTTGTCATATAATTACATATTTGTCAATTTAGTTGCTTTTTTCATATTTTTTGTTCTTTTTATTGATATTATTGTTAAGAAATAGGATTCCTTAGTTAGTTGTTTGTTATCTCTTAATTAGGTATTATCTTAGTTAGGAATTAGTTTAGGATTTAGTTTATTTTTCCTTTTCTATTTTACATTTTTTTTATTTTTATATTCTATTACTGAGCTAGCCATTGGCAGTTCCAACAGCTCTATTAAGAGCCGTTGGAACTAGCCCAACGGCGAGTTCAGACCCTTCCTCCTTATTTTCTCTTGTATAAATACTTGTAATAGTCCCTTGTAAAAGCAAGCTTTGTTTTACAGCCTTCACATATTCTATTGAATGAGTTTTATTCTTCTCCACTTGGCCTTAGTGCCTTTCTATTGTTATATGCCTCTTTTGTGACTGTTATAGTCACTTTTTACATGATATCAAAGCCATTGGGCTGATTCTTGAAGCTTATTAAAGGCTGTTACTATTATTTTGAGTTGGTGGTTCGTTGAAGAATTTTTTTGTTGGTGGTTATCATCTCTTGAAAGCTATTGCTGTGGCTGCTCACCAACATTATGGTCTCATGGAGGACTCCATGGGGATTATTATTTTAAATATTGCTCTCATAGAGGACTCCAAAATTTCAATCGAAGGGGGAAGTTATTATGCTCCATACAAGCTTGATGAAACCAATTATACGCTATAGGCAAAATGCTTGAAAATGCATATCAAAGGAAAATATTTATGGGGCTTCATAAGAGGTACTTCTATCCCTCCTTCTCTTAAGTTAACCAAAGTAGAAAATAACATTGAGAAACAATTAGACAGGGAAGAAAGACAAAATGCCATAAATGAATATTACAAAAAATTTAGACGATTGGGAAGCCAAGAATTTTAGGATTAAAGAATGGATTTATGGAAATGTTGAACCTAAGATTGTCCAAAATCTTATGTATTATGAAAAAGCTAGTGAAGTTTGGGAATATCTCAAAGGAATGTTTACCCAAAAGGATATGACCCGAAAGTATCTTTTGATTCGAAAGGCCTAAAGTATCAAACAAATAGAGAAAAATGTTAGAGAATATTTTATAGAAATCTCTAGTGTGTGGAATGAGTTAGATCAACTTAGTTCCCAACTAGTGCCATGAGATTAGAAGAAATGAAGTCGATGAATTTAGGTTTTTCCAATTTCTTCAAGGACTACCATCCGAATTTGAACAAAGAAGGTCAGCCCTTCTTTCCTTAGCCTCTCCTCCACCCACTCATGAACTCCTTACTAAGTTAAGTGGAGAAGAAACTATCCAAAGAAATGGATAAGGATAGTGTTCTTATTTCAAAACAAGAAGAAGAAAATGTCTTAGCCGTACATCAAATCTATTAGACCTTCTCACTTTAAAGAATCAAAATAGAGGAGAATATAAAGTTGTTTGCCACTTTTATCATAAACCGGGTCACATAAGACCTAGTTGTCTAAAGTTGAACAACAATGAAGGACAATCACGAAATCTTGGAGGAAATTTTCTCAAAGGAGGAGCTTCATGTCAAGGAGGGCAATACAACTGGGGAATTTCATATCCTCAAGGTGGACAATACAACACTAGACAATTTGATCAAAGAAAGGTTGCAAATGTTGCGAATGAAGGATGTGATCTTTCATCAATCTCCACAACATTGAATCAAATCATGACGACCCTTCAACCCATGATCAAGGAGTCAAATTCCAGAGCACTAGCAACAACAACATCCATCTCCAACACTCCCGGTATGTTTTCTTGGCTTTTAGACTCCGGTGCATCTTTTCATATGTCACCAAATATATCATCTTTGATCAATTTTGAACAAACTAGAAAAGAATCAAATCCAATCGCCTTGATTTTGAATTTCGGATGAAAAGCGATTCCTCATTGATAGCGAATGGTTATCCATTAAGCGGGGAAATTCCTTGCCCCTATGTACTTGTAGGCTAAAATGGGTGAATATGAATCGGCTTGATGGCTTCTGATTCAATTGCGAAAACCAATGTTGTAAAAAGCGTATCGTTCGGGCTTTAAGATACGCCGTATCGTAATGTATCGTAACCGTATCATAAATTTTTTAAAAAAATTATTAATAAATCAGAAAAAATTAAAAATAACAAATTGTTCATAGAAAACATGCTTGAGCTAATGATAGACTTATTATTGACATAAACTTATGCGTTCATCATTCATACACATCAAAATTGAAAATTCATAACAATATCATTCAAGTTTCAAGAAAGCATAAGCCATAAAGTGATAAACATTCAATCAAGTGATTCAAGTCAAGTGTTCATACTTCATAGTTCATACATCAAAATTCATAACAATATCATTCAACAAAACTCTTGACTTGACTCTCATTCATGATTTATCANCTTCACCAACATATTCAGCACCAGCAGTAGCAGACTCTCCTTCATCAACAAAGCCTTCTGTTGCTTCATCTTCAAGGTTGAAGCATTCAAGATCTTCATCATCAAATATTGTAGCTGGTTCTTCCTCAATCCATGGCTCTAGATCGTCAAAATTTTCCAAGCTAATAGGATCGAACTGAGATGTGTGCTTCCTTGTTGCCATTTTTTGTAATTCTCTATGTTACATATGAGAAAACTTGTTAATACTCGTTAATAACTTAATATATTGTACAAAAAATGTAAACATTAAGCTATATTACCTTTGTTTCAACCTCATATTATATCGAACAAAAACAAGGTCATTCAACCTTTTATGATACGATACGTATCGTACGATACGGGGTCGTATCGTACGATACGTACAACACTGGCGAAAACTGTTGATTCAACGTTCCTTGTTCACTAATAAATCGACTAATTAAATTCATGTTTCTATAATCAATTCGATCCCACCGCCGATAGAACTTCTTTGAGTGTTAAAGGGATTGAGAATTTTGAAAAAGAATTTAGAAAACAAAATTTTTTTGTTCTAAAAATTAGTTATGCCCCTAGACTTAATCTTAACTTACTTTCTGTGTCACAAATCTCAGATCTTGGTTTTGATGTAGTTTTCTTAACAAATAAATGTTTGGTGCAGGATCACCAAACCGGGAGATTGGTTGGGGAAGGTTTTAGATAAGAGACCTTTACTACATGGACAATTTATGTATCTCCAAAGAAAAGTTTTGTCACTATGTAGAAAATGTGAACATCAATGTTTGGCACCAAAAATTAGGTCATCCAAACATTAGAAAATTGTCTATGATGAGTCCTACTAAGATATTTGTGTTGAGAACTTCAAATGTAATGATTGTATACATGGAAAAATGAAATCCTTATCTTTTGGACAAAGAAACTTCTTCTCTTCTTTGCCTTTTGAGATTGTACATTCCGATGTATGAGGACCCTCTCCTGTCATGTCCAAAGGAGGGCTATCATATTATGTGTTCTTTGTTGATGATTTCACTAGGTATTGTTGGATATATTTCCTAAGATACAAATCCGACTTCTTCGAAATATTAAAAAATTTTCACAAGTTGGTACAAACACAGTTCAATGTTAAATTAAGAATTTTAAGGATTGATTCTGGGGGTGAATACATTTCAAATGAGTTCAAAAGATATTTGGAAAACTATGGAATAGTTCATCAAAAATCATGTCCAAGAACACATCAACAAAATGGATTTTCTGAAAGAAAACATAGGCACATAATTGAAACAACAAGAACTCTTCTAAATTTCTAATTGCCAAAAATGTGCCTAAAAACTTTTGGGCTGAAACAATCCTTGTCTCTGTTTATCTCATAAACAGAATGCCTTCAAAAGTTTTAAATAATACAACCCCATTTGAAAAATTATTCAAGTATGAGCCCAATTTCAATAGACTTCTTATTTTTTAATGCAAATGTTTTGTTGTTAATGACAAGGTTGACAAGTTAAGTTCAAAGGTTATTGAACGTGCATTCATTGGTTATTCTAAGACTCAGAAAAGCTACATGTTATGACATTGTTAAACACAAGATCATAGTTTATAGGAATGTAAAGTTTTGTGAAGATGAAAGTGGATTCAAAAATTGTGAAGAGTCACAACACAACAATGATTGTTCCTTTTTATTTAAGTATCTCTCTCAATGTGATGATGAAATGCATGATGTTGGTGATAGTAACATTGATGACAATAGTGGTAGTAGAGTAGGCAAAGACGTAATCACATATCAGAGAAGAAACCGACAACAAGATATTGGTGAAGAAGAACATCATCAGACTATCAATCCCCTCCCAACTTCAAGTGAAGAAAACTAGGCCTCGGCGTCAGGCCGGGCTGCCGGCGGGTCGGCCCGGTCGGGCCTGGATCCAGGCTGGGAAAACTGGGTCCCAGGCTAGGAAAACCCTAGAAGATCCACTATAAGTATAAGACAATCCAATAGGTTTGTGTCATATGAAACTTTTACCCCAACACATAGAGCAAAAATTAATGTCATTCACTCTCACTTTGAACCTTCCACTTTTAATGAAGCCTCCAAATATATTGAGTGGAAGGGTGCCATGGAAGAAGAATTGAATGCCTTAAAGAAAGCTCAAACTTGAGACATACAAGATTTACCTATGGGGAAAAAGACTATTGGATGCAAGTGGGTATACAAGGTGAAGACGAGGAGTGATGGATCTCTAGACAGATATAAGGCGATGCTTGTTGCAAAAAGTTATGCTCAATAATATGGTATTGACTATGAGAAAACATTTGCCCCTGTAGCTAGGATGACCACTATTAGAAATCTTATTGCTTTAGTTTCTATCAAAAACTGGAATATCTATCAAATAGATGTTAAAAATGCATTTTTAAATGGAGATCTTATGAAAAAAGTCTATATGGAACTACCACCTAGTTTGTCCATTCCACAAGGAAAAGTTCTTAGACTTAAAAAGACTCTATATGGTCTTAAACAAGCTCTCAAAACTTGGTTTGATCGGTTTAACTCTGTTATCTCTAATTATGGATTTCACTCATGTTTGACTGACACTGCTTTCTTTGTTAAGAAAACTACTGCAGGTATCATAATCCTTCTACTACATGTCGATGATATGATCTTTACAGGTAACAAAGAAGGTATTAAAAAATGTAAGGATCTCCTACAGAGAACCTTTGAAATGAAAGATTTAGGTTTTCTAAGTATTTCTTGGGTATTGAGGTTGCATTATCTACTAGAGGATATGTTTTGTCTCAAACTAAGTTTGCTGCAGAAATTATTGATAAGTCAAGTATAACAGAGGATAAGATCACGGAAACCTCTGAAGTAGTAGGAAACAAAATGAAGATTGATGATAGAGTTTCTCTCACCAATCCTACTCCCTATCGTCAGCTTGTGGGATCTTTAATGTATCTTAGTATCACTCGCCCTGATATTGCTCATGCGCTTGATACAGTAAGTCAATTTCAGCATGCTCCATCAACCGTTCACATGGGAGCTGTTTTTCGTATTATCAGATACATCAAAGGGACAATAAATAAGGGAGTATTTATATCTTCTTCTTCTTCTCTAAATTTGACTGCCTATACTGATGCTGATTGAGGAGGCGAGACAAATGATATACACTCAACTACTGGGTTTTGTATTTTTCTAGGAGAATCACTCATTTCGTGGAAGTGCAAAAAGCAATAAAAAGTTTTTATTTCTTTTACTGAAGTTGAATATTGAGCTATGACTTCCACGCCTATGAAAATTGTCAGGCTTCATCAAATGCTCCTCGATACGGGGAATGGAAATAAAAGAACCCACTGATTTGTGCTGCGACAACAAGAGGTCTATCTACATTGCCAAGAATCGAACATTCCATGAACAAACCAAACATATAAAAATGGACTATCACTATGTTTGAGAAGAATTTCTGAAGAAAACTATCAAGCTTCTATATGTATCCTCATAATTCCAACTGGTTGACACAAAGCCTCCATGTTCTCCCATAGTCAACTTCCTTTTAGATAAACTTTCGGTGATAGCACCGTAAGTTTAAGGAGGGGTGTTAAGAAATAAGATTCGTTAGTTAGTTGTTTGTTATCTCTTAATTAGGTATTATCTTAGTTAGGAATTAGTTTAGGATTTAGTTTATTTTTTCCTTTTTGTATTTTACTTTTATTTTTTTATGGTATGACTGAGCTAACTGCTTTATTAAGAGCAGTTGGAATTACAGCCTTCACATATTCTATTGAATGAGTTTTATTCTTCTCCACTTGGCCTTAGTGCCTTTCTATTGTTATATGCCTCTTTTGTGACTGTTATAGTCACTTTTTACAATTGTATGTTCTCAGTATTTAGTATTTAGTCATGGAGCTTATGTTTCAGTGCCTTGAGGCCTATGCCTTGCCTAATGACAGTTTTGAAACCAGGCTTGGCCTTAACATGCCAAATAACATTGGTGAATCAATATGTGTCTGCTTTCTGCAAATTTAAGTGCAAGTACTGCCAAATGCCGATACATTGCATTGAAGGTAGAGCTGTCTATGCAACTCCACCATCCATCGTGTAGGTAGGCTTTACAATGCAATGTTTTGATACAACTAATGCTAATGCATGTTTTGCGAAATACCTTATTTATTTCAAATACTGAAGCTGTCTAGAAACCTAGAGTGCTTGCAAACAACTTGTGGGATCCTCAATCGGAACCTGTCATATCTGAGGGTCCCAAACACACAAATTTCTATCCAGTTTGCATCGTATTGCAGTTCTATAACCAGATAATATGGCTGGTTTGAACACCATTTGACTTGTTATCTGGACTGTGCAATTGAAGCAGAATGTGTTCTTAAATGTCCAATACATGTCGATGTGCCGTTGTGTTCTTAAATTTGCAGTATTGGTCGTTTGTTGCTTTTACTCTTTGTCGGTGCAGAAGTTTTATGCCTTCATATTTACTGGCCATGTCTTTGTTTATTTCACAGGAAAAGATTAGAAGCTCTGAATCAGGGAATGGCAAACAGGAGGAATGAAGAGCCACAGGATTCGGGCAGTAGGAAGCGGTGGTACTTTTGGTAATCTTTGTGGATGGTTACTTTGTCTGCGCCTCCAGTTTACACAAAAGAGAGATAGAGAGAGAGACCCATTTATTTCATAATTCGGTCTCATGCCAGAGGAATTTTAATAGTTGAAGTGTGAACTTGATTTAATTGTATAAGAATATACATGGTTCCCTTCTTTGGCCACATATACAGATTCGGACATGGTCCTACGAAGGTTGGATTAGGATCGATCTCAGTCCTACGCCCTCCCCAGAATAGTGCTGTACATGCCTGACCCAAACCAATCCCTTTATTCTGCATCTTTCTGCTTTCTACCATGTGAGAACATGACCATCAATGAACAAATTAAGATCCCGAATGAAAGGGTTCCACAACTAGAATACTAATACGGGCATTCATCATTGGTTGATGCCCTCGACCGGAAAAATAAGGTGGCCTTCATAGAATTGAATGAAACCGAATTTCACCAGATACCAAATAGAATTGAAAGCGCGAATCTAAATGGAACAAGTTCAACTAGCTTAGGATCCAAAATCTTACATCTACTGCCTTAGGTTCAGTTTTGGGTGTAGTTCGTTATGCGGAGTCCGCATAGTGATCTAATGTATGTCAAATTATCAAATTTCCATCTCAGGTTCATATTTTCTACATTTTTGCATCTCTTTGCAACTCAATGCAATTAAGTGAACTTTGCAGATCTCAGACGGTATTCCTTACTAGGGGTGCCGATGGAATTTAACCCAGCCCTCTACTTGTATGTATAGCTTCCAGAACTGAAGAACATTCGGATTACGGTTCTTCTGCAGGTCTACTGTACAGTGAACCATGATGTCTCTGTTATCTACCTGAACAAAGTGTGATATTGAAAGGATAAGCGAGCTCAAATATGGCATCCATGTTCTCAAGAAAATGCATATTCTCTCTCAGCCCACCTAATGAATGCGGTGAAATCAATGACACATTAAGCTCAGCCTTTTGTATCCTGCTACCCAACCTCGTCATAAGTGAGTCGGTGACATTTACCTCACAAGTGAACTGGAATTTAACCCGGCCCTTTACTTGCCGATCAATGAGTAAGAAGTGCCTTCATTAATGAACCTAATCCACTTAAGTTTGATTGAGAAAGCCAAAGGGCAAGTCATGCGTCATTAGTGACTGTAGTATTGTTCAGATGGATTCTGACATATCAGCCTTTAAATTGCAAGTCAGATTAATCAACCCCCGACTACAATTAATCAAATTAATGCGACCGGCACCCACTTTTGGCATTGTGGCTAACTGTGTTATATAAAAAGCAGATCTCTATAACAGACAAGATCTTTTACAGTCAATGTATATTTGTGGTCTCTAATCAATTATTGTTTCATATGATCACTATATATATGGCCTATATATGACAATGTGCTATACACAATCATTATGTACCATTCTTTGAAAACTATAAGATCTATGACATGTGCTTACAGTGAACTCAAATGTAGCAGACCGCGTTTCTACCAGAGGGGGAAAAAATGCCCATTAGATCTCAACTTCGGCGACCAAACACTCAAATTGGTTTGGAGCTCACGGTTCAGGACAAGTCCCTTTCCATTGTGGTTGATAGAAAGCCGATTCATTACCTCTTACCCACTAGATACCATCATTAACAAGTACTTCATTACTAGTTTCAGAGATTCTCCACATCACGTTTTACACCAATCGTTAAAAGCCGCCGCCGGCCCACCACCAACTATGTACTGGAACCGACCCACTAGATGTTAGGGGGAACTACCACAGTCACGTCGCTGTTTGGGTTCCTGGACGGTTCATAGTTTGGAATTAATTTGCAGCTTTCACTTTTTGTCTCATCAACTAACTGCACATTACTTTTAATGTCCTACAGTATTTAACATTGCTATATATTTGAAACCATTTAAGCACATAACAATGTTATTTTAGAGGCATTCTCTATCTGTCTTCTTCTTTGTCAAATAAATATATCTGAAAAAAGTTGCATTTAAACATCATTTAGCTATAGTTGACAGTAGGAAGTTGCTGCCCATGAGAGTGTAGAACACCAGTAGAGGCAGCAACGACTTTGGAAGAAGGCACTGTCAGACAGCTCGCTGATTGTAGACAATTCATAAAACTACCTTTAGTAGTTCTTGAGCAGGTGCGGTGACAACATCAAAGTACAGTTGTTAGTCAGTTGTGCAAATTATTAGATATGATGGAAAATTCGTGGAGGTTAGTGTGCATCCATCAGCAAGTCAGGGTTCGGCTGATGTTCATTAGCTAAGTCGCTAAGCCTTCTCTAGTTTGAGCTCTATAAATACCGAATCCTTGCCACTTCGTAGGAGCACTACCCTTGCAAGAGCATAAGACTTCTCAGCCTGTGTTCTGTAAAAGATTCGTTTACTTCTCAAGTTTTCCAAAATGAAACTCACGTTCATCCTCCTCCTCACTCTTGCAGTTTCCTTCTGCAGTGCATCGGATCCAAGCCAGTTACAAGACTTTTGTGTTGCTGACCTCCAAAGCCCAAGTACTTTTTCACCCTGGTGCATGCATATGCAAACACACATAGATGCATATACGTATAGCACATTTTGATGTTTCACATTGATATAGGTCATGAACTTTCAGTACCATAATGACCATGTATTATTGTCTAAAACCAGGCTTATAGGTCTACATATGTTAACTTTATAGATGATCACTACCATATTATTTGTTACTTGACATTCTTATACTGATTCTCAAACTTTGTTTCCTGATTAATTTCATGGTCAAATGTGAGCAGTTGTTGTGAATGGCAAAGTGTGCAAGAACCCTAAGGACGCCATGCCTGGAGATTTCTTCTTCCATGGGCTGGACAAGCCTGGCAACACTAAGAATGCGGTAGGCTCCAACGTGACCACGGTCAATGTTGAAAAAATCCCCGGACTCAACACTCTGGGCATTTCTGCGGTTCGCATTGACTACGCTCCATGGGGCCAGAACCCACCTCACACGCACCCTCGCGCAACTGAGATCTTGGTCGTGTTGGAAGGCACCCTATACGTTGGGTTTGTGACTAGTAATCAGGACAACAACCGACTGTTCGCGAAGACATTGTACAAGGGAGATGTGTTTGTGTTCCCAGAGGGTTTGATCCACTTTCAGCTGAACATAGGAGACAAGAACGCGGTGGCACTGGCTGGGCTGAGCAGCCAGAACCCAGGTGTGATCACTATTGCTAATTCGGTGTTTGGGTCCAACCCACCCATCTCGGCAGACCTCCTTGCGAGGGCTTTCCAAGTCGATAAGAAAGTCATCGAAAAGTTGCAGGCTCCATTCAAGCCCAAAGTGTGACGATTGGCATCTTACCGGTTCTACATGTATGCCTCTTTGGCAACCTCTAAATAAGTGAATCACCCTCATATAATATAATATAAAAGATCATATTTCTATCATCTTCGTGACACGTATGGCTCTTTGGCAACTGCTAAATAAATCATACGCCTCCCCCTCCATCTCCCTCTCTACGTTCTTATTTAAATTTAAATCAACATTTTTTAATGTCAGTGAAAGAAGTAATGAGGAAGATTTAACAACTATGTCACAATGGTACCGGTACGGGTATCAGGGTACACCGGTATAGATACTGGTACAGCATTTTTATAAATTTTTATAAATCTTGGTACGGGTACGACAACTATTATAATTTATACATGATAATTAATTATTAATATATATTTTTAATTCAGAAAAATTGAAAAAACCAGTTTTTCAAACGATCTTACACAAATGTGTCGAAGTTGTGGCCTTACTGGACCCCGGTCGGTGCGCATGAAGGATGAGACCCGATCCAAGCTGCTTCATTTCTAACCTCAGCTATTTCTTGATCAAGTCGTGTTACCGGGTCATCACCACGGCCCATTTCCGCCTCAGCCTCATAATCACCCTCGGGTTCTAATATGTCCAGCTGAATAGATTTCCCTTTTCGTCCCATGGTCGCAATGATGCTGCTCAACTCGGCTAACTCAAGTGGAATTCTGCCTCCAATGGAATGAGGAATGGATGCCCCCGCGCCAGATTTCTGCTCACCTGAGTCTGGCAGTCTTCAGTCGTCCCCTGTTTCTGTCCTTTTCGACAGCTTCAGAAAACAACGCTGCTTACCTTACCTGCTTCCTTCCACAGCAAGAGGAAAAGCGTCGTCGCCTAATGGACACCGTGAGCCTGCTTGCCTGCTTCCTTTCGCAGCACACCGTGAGGCTTTCTCTCCCTTGGCAAGTCACCTTTCAAATGCCCACAAGCCGCCGGCCGCATGACTCTCTCCCTCTCCCTCTTCCTCTCTTTGGATTTGGGAGATTTTCCTTTGGCCATTTTGGGTGTTTGGCCATGTGAAAATCTTGGTCGTCAGGTGACGTCCGTCGCCGGTGGCCGTCCGCCGCCGCTGCCCAAGGTGCAAAGCAAAGCGAAGAATCGCCGCCGAGGGAAGATGGAGAAGAAGGCGTCGGGCGCCGGCCATCCGTTTTTTGTTTATGATATGGTTTGGATCTGATTTCAATCCGAAACCAGATCCAAACGTACCGGAACCTACCGGCCTACCGGTATTGCCGTACCGGCGTACCCGTACGGGTAAACCACCCATTTCAGCGTACCACTGTGACACAGTTTAAGAAGCAAGATCGTGTCATTGCCTCAACGAGTCATGGTGACGTTCGCGTAAAAGGCACAACAGTTTTTGTTGTTGATCATCTCCCTCTCTAGATTCCGCACACAGAGACGCTCTCCTGTGGGTTCGTTCCCCAGTCTCCGAATCCCTCTCCCGCTCCCGCTCCCTCTCTCTCTCTCCCTCTCTCCCTCTCTCCTTCTCTCCCTCATACACGCTCAGAGGCCGGTAAAGGGTGTTTCCCGGTAAGTCTCTTCCTGCGCTCCGGCCGGAGAATGGCCTGTTCGACCAGTCTCTGAGTCTACGGAACGGAAAGGTTCTGTGTCTTTTAGGGTTAAATTTTCGCCTAATTACACTCTCTACTAATAGTATGCATTGGTTGTCTAATTGTTTGCTTAAACCATGTATATTAATCCTTCGCCTTCGTTTGATTCTTAGGGCCTTTTCGTCCTTGCTTGGTTTTGATCAGCGGAGCTGCAGCTTAAGTTGTTTCAAGTGGGATGACGATACGTTCTTAGGAGTTGGCTTGTTTATGCAGGTGAGTGCCTTCTCCCTTCGCCATTCCCGTTCTTCGTTCTTCTCCTTTATCCGGTTGTGTTATGTTTAGCTTTAGGGGTTTTGCTGTGTTTTTTCCCTTCCTTTGGTTGCTTGTGCGGTTTTGTTTGTATTTTTTTCGATTTAACTACTTCTTTAGCACAAATTTTGTTTCGTGTATGTCGGCTCAGTTATGCTTGGTTATCAAAAATGGATTTTCCCGACTTGCGTAGTTATGCTTGGTTATTAATTGATTTCCACGAGCTTGTCCGGAGTGTTTTCTTTATGAACTGCGCGGTCATGCTGAAGGAGTGGTTTTGATGGACTTCAAAGGCTGTTCCTTTGCTCATATGCTATGCTCTCTGCTGAAAACGGTCTGCTTTCTATGTTCTCTTGATGGTTTTGTTGCCTCCTTTTTTTTCATGTTTCCTTGATAGCTTTTGGATGTTTATTTAGGCATTCAGAAATTGAATGCTCTTCCCCCTCTTCGCCTGATGCTTGTTTTAATGCCCAGTGGCATGTCAGGCTGTTTAAGCTTGTGCTATCTTCGTGTTGATGCTTGCATTAGGTTCTTCTTTTACTTTGATCTTTTCCTTTCCCGGAAAATAGAATTCTAAAAGATTTAGTGCTTGCACCTTGGGTGCTCAGGGATTTTATGCTTAAGATTTTGGTCACATGCTATTTCAGATGGAATTTCATATTACTAGTACGTGGGGTCTTAAACAGGAAAAGGAATTTTTGGATGCTTGGAATGTGAATGTAACTTAAACTTCATATTTGGTGGTGTGCTACAAATAGTGGTGCTTTTAGTGACATCTTTTGGGCTTCATTGATTGAAGGTTTACAACAAAAAGATTTGGCGTAATTAAGTATAGGATACTTGCCCATCCATTTACGTACTTTACCCTTGTTCATCCTTCTGCTTCTTTGGCTGTTTAAATTTAGTCATGGAACAAGCTGAAGGGCAAATGGAGCGGAGCAGTCTAAAATGGAGCGACCAACAACTTGATTATTTAATTGCATGTATGTTAGAACAAGCACGTATCCCAGGGATGAAGTCAGGAGGGGCATTGAAAGGAAAGGCAATGAGGGCAGTAGAAAAGAAGATGATTAAGAGGTTCGGGCAGGATTATAATTTAGAAAAGATTAAAAATAAGCTGAAGCGAGCAAAACCAAACATGCACATCTGCAGAGAGATGTTGAAGACTGATGGATTTGCTTGGAATGATAGAAAGAAGCAGATTGAGGTGGATGATGCTATTTGGAAAAGTTACGTTCAGGTAAATTTTGAAGTTCTCTTTTGACATGAGCTGAGTAGTGTAATATAAAGCTATAGAGTGTTGTCTATTCGGTGATGTTGTTTTACACATACGGCTGAGCTATCTTTTTTTTTTCTTTTCCTTTTTTTCTAGAAATATCCTTCAAGACGACCATACAGAAATGCTGATAAGTGGAAGTACTATAAAGAATTTTCAGAAATATTTGAAGATGCCACTACAGGGGATGAGCATGGAGAGCATGGAGCCACAGTAGCACATGAGATACCATGTGACTCAAACAACGATGATCAATGTGAGACATCCCCTCACATTTTCAAATTTGTTTCCCTTGATTTAATCACATGTTGGAATAACTAAGGTCTTCCAAAACATGGAAATGCACGGGTTTTCCTTCTAATGCTTACAGGTCTCATTCTTGGCAATTTCTAGGCTTTTTTTGGATGATGATAGCAAATTATGAGATTATGTTTTGCTGCTAGCCTGCTACTTTTCTTATGAAACATTGGCAAACATTTGCACAAATTTTTACATTACAATAGAAAAACAAAATAAGAAATGTGCATGCATGGAGGATTTTTTTCAAAAGGAAAACATCATGTTAATCTTGTGGTAACTATTTTCTGCATTTTTTTTGGGATATTGAAATATTGTGTTGATATTATTGGTTGGCTTCAAAATGCTAATAATGTCCAAAGAGTTTTCATTTGTGACTATTGGTTAAGGATCAGGTTTCAACTTTCAATAGCAAATTACCGCAAGTTTTTCCAGTGCTTTAGTTTTAAACCTGAGAAGGGATTTTGGATGCTTTGAGAAATTTTAGGAATGATGAGGGTTTAATGCAATCAGATCTCGTGTTAATGATATGTAAAATGCTTGCATTTTACTGGTTACTTGGAATTATTTCATTTGTTTTTACATGAATTGATGGTTTTCAGAGTAATGAAGGCGTTTTGCTATATTTATGGCTCTTCCAACCAATTGGAATGTTTAGGAACAAAATATTTTGTTTATTTAACTAAGTGTTGACATTTTCCCCAGTAGGTGATTCTCAAATACTTATAGGTGTCCTATCCCTATGTCATTTACATTTTATGTTTAGTTGCCATACTTATTGTGCTTCGGTTGTTTGAAACTTTGGAAATTAGCTATGGAACAAGATGAAGGACAATGTGAGAGAGACAGTAGCCTTACATGGAGTAGTCATCAGGTTGATTATCTAATTGAGTGTATGTTAGAGCAAGCACGCATACCTGGTATGAAGGCAGGCGGAGGATTGAAACTAAATGCTATGATGGCTGTAGCAGTGAAGATGATTGAGAGATTTGGCCCAGAATATAATTTAGACAAGATTAAAAACAAGTTGAAACGTGCAAGGCCAAATTTGCGTGTTTGCAAAGAGTTGTTAAACACTGCGGGGTTCTCCTGGAACAGTGAGAAAAAATGTATTGAAGTAGATGATGCAGTATGGAGAGAGTACATTAAGGTAAATTTATTTTATTTAGTTGTCTCCTTTCTCAAAATAGTGGTGATATAGTATTACAGAATATATATGCTCATTTGTGTTTTTAATTCATACTGGCTGGCCTGGATTCTTCCTTCTACCTTCTATCTTTGGCTATGCAGGCATATCCATCAAGGCGTCCATACAGAAATCCTGATAAATGGAAATACTATGAACAATTGTCAGAGATATATGATGAATCAAGTACAGTAAGTGAGGGTAGGGATGCAATGGCAATTGGGACACTGTGTGAAGCAGAAAATGATGATCAATGTGAGTCCACTTTGTCCTGGTGCTAGATTGAGCAGCATATGTGTGTAGGTTGTCTATTGTTGTTGCCCAAATTCCTTGCTAGTGATTATGATTTTAGACTTGCATATGTAATTTTAGATTATTTATCGTTGGGATATGAGATTTCCAATGACATGCTTAGGTTTTAATTACAATCTCGACATGTTAGTGCAACTAGGTTTTTCATGTTAATGCTTGTGATTCTGTTCTACAAGTAAGGTTCTGGTGCATGATGCTTACATGTGAGAATAGTTGTGGTTTTTTTACATTATTATGCTTGGGGTTTTAATAACGTGTGGAACGTAAAATCCTGGTGTTTTAGTACAAATGCAATCTCAACTTGCAACGTGCTAGTGCCTTTTGTGAATTTCAGTGACATATTGTAGGATGTTGACGAGTCTCCTATCAGTTTCTTTATCAAATTTTCTCATATGTTTACTTATCTGTGCATTAGTGCTCATAATTAATTATTGTCTGTTCATTGTTTTAATTTAGTTACACAAGATGAAGGACAATCAGATAGGAATGGTACCCTCAAATGGAGTGATTATCAGGTTGAATATCTAATTACATGTATGCTAGAACAAGCACGTACACCAGGCATGAAGCTGGGAGGGAAATTAAGAGGCAAGGCTATGAGGGAAGTAGAAAGAAAGATGATTGAGAGATTTGGGCCAGAGTATAACTTAGAAAAGATTAAAAATAAGTTGAAGCGTGCCAGACCTAACATGCACATCTGCAAAGAGATTTTAAATACTAATGGCTTCTCGTGGAACAAAGAAAGGAAGCAGATTCAGGTTGATGATGCTGTGTGGAGTGACTATATTCAGGTAAGTTCAAACATTTCTTATCAGAACAAGCAGTGAACCGAGTCCTGTTGTGTATTTTGGTTAATGTTTCTTATGCTAGTGGGTGGTCTGTATCCTTGGCAGAGATACCCTTCAAGGCGACAGTACAGAGATGCTGATAAGTGGAAGTACTTTGAAGAATTTTTAGAGATATTTGAGGAGCCCACCACAATAGTCATGGAGTCACATGAAGCAAACAACAGTGGTCAGTGTGAGACGCTGCCTCCTCCTCCACAGTCTGTTGACGAAATGACTTCATATACATCCTTAGCACAAGATGAAAACCCAGTCCAAAGCCTACCCCCAAATGAGCCATCTTTTGGCACTAAACCCGAAGCGAAGGAGTCCAGCGATCTCCCAGCTAGTGGTCACATGCAGATATCGGAGATGCTAGGAAACCTTTGCCAATGTGTCAAATCTTTTATAGATGCGTCGTCCTTGAACCTCATCAATAAATGTGGGCAGATCTTGAAGGAAATGCATGGGAAAGGGGAGATTAATGATGACTTTTTTATGAAGTCCTTGGATTTATTTGAAGACAGCAACAAGGCAGCTATTTTTTTGAATCTGCAACCAAATATGAGGGTTGGATGGCTATCCAAGAAAATCGGCCAACTATAGGTGCTTCTCTTCTAACTCTTTTCTTCGGTTGCAAGTTTTGTAACACCGCAACATTTTTCATGTGTTTGTATGAATTCTGCGAGTATCAGTACAGATTCTTCCTCTCAGTTACTCCATAGACACATTCACGTAGCTTCGTCGTACATTCGTTCTCTTGTTAGGCTTTTTTTTCTTCTTCTAGTCGTTTTTTCTTTGACGCAATTGATTTGTAACGATATAATGTATTAGTTTTCTGCTAACACTTGGACATGATGTCCAATTGTAATGGGAGTGAATGCAGGAGGATGTATGCATACTTAAGTCATGGTGAGATCATTCTTCTTTAGAATCTCCACTTTTACGTTCCTTCTCCCACCCATCTTGCTGAAGAAGTATTTCATTTTCTTGAGGACTCAAGGGCATACATAATTGTGCATGCACTCTAAATGACTAAACCTATGTTGCATGATGCCCATGGCTTAGAAAACCAATAGCAAAGTGCAAGTCCTGCAATATCACGTATTGAATGAAATCCATCAATTTTTTTTTGTTTGTTTTTTTAAATCATAAGGAGCCCTTTCAAGAGGAAAACTTCGTGTGAGCCCGAGCTACCAACTCTGATATTTGTTTTTTTTTTTTTTTTTTTTCCTGAGCGGACCAACAAATAATTTCTTTATCATGTCTTCTCAGTGTTGTTTAAATCGGTTCAGGAACTGAATCGGTTATGAACCAGCCAAAAAAACATTTTAAATTTTATTTAAAGAACGAACGGCTAAAATATGGAGACAACTACAATTTACAATTAAAAGTTAAATATACTTGAAAAATAATTAAAATGGTGACTATAGGTGATAACCCTTGGATCGGCCATGGAACTCACCGACTCTATTAAAATCAGCTGATTTTGGCCGATCTTGGTACTGTCACAGAAAATACGTTTTATTGAACAAAGATGCTTATAATATGATAAAACATAGTCAGTCATATAATATCCATACAAAACATGTTTTTTTTTAATGTCAAAAAATAAAAAATTTTGAAAAAAACTGTATATTATATGCGTATTATATTCGTTTTTTGCTATTTTTCATATTTTTATGATTTTTATTTTTTTTTTATAATTTTTAAGATTTATTAAATATTTTAAAAATTTACTCGTTTTATTCTCAAGATATACAACTTTGTCATATAATACTCGTCTTTTTTCTCGCCGTGTAATACCCATACACATTTTTTGTGACAATTTGGTAACACTAAGGTGTTAAAGCTGCCTATTTATGGGCAATCTCCTTAATCCGGAAACACACGTTAGAATGGGCTGCACATATCTGTACGATACAGATATGCAGGGGTTCCCAAAATGAAACGACGCTGGCTAATACATGGGCTTGAAAAAATAAGTTTTTTTTTCAAATCTTATTATAATTTAGGATATTATAATTAATTTTAAATAAAAAATTATAAATCGCCCAAAAACGAGCCGCTGCGTATCCACGATGTACGTCCCTTTCAAAGTTTCCCAGAAGAAAACCAAAACTCGCAACATTGCTGAAAATCTTCTATTGGTGAGTATGCAATTAATACTAAATATAATATCTAAAACTCTTGTCTACAGGTTAGGTAGTCAATAATTATTAATCAAACTTATTGACCAAGTGAGGAAGTTCTCCAATGCAAAATTTCTGGAACTTGTTGGACCAGCTCTTTGATTTCTTCCATCACCCCTATCCACCCGGAAGACAGACATTTGAACGGATAGGCCACAAGGAAACATTCAGACGCCTTTCAAGAACATAATACTCTTTAAAACACTTCACCAAGTCAAAGCAGATATGGACAATGGCGTCTATTTCTCCTTGTAAAAGCTGATGACAAGCTAAGTAATGGCTGACGAATTGGCTGATACACCAACTACCACTCTTTTGCTATTCCAGGAAAATCTTCGTCACTTTTTTTTTATTACCACCATTTATCTGTACCCAGTCGAGCCTAAGTCCAGTACTGCATGTCCTGGTGACTAAAATGCTATAGAAGTCGGGGTTCGGTGAACTTTTTTCTTGAACGTGTTTGATTTCGTTGCCGGCTGCCGCTGCTTGCTTCCTCCTTCCATGGAGCAGTTAGACCTGGCTTTCCTCGGTTGATAAACGTGACCAAGAAAAAAATCCACAGTGTCACAGCCATCCACTGAATTGCAACAGACTTGGGAAACAATTCTTGATTATGGAAATTTGGGGGGCACCCTTCAGGCTCTTAGGTACTCAGCAAGGTTTTGGTGAGGTTCAGGCCAGCATTAAGAGTGCGCCCTTACTTGAGCAGCCCAATTGGTAACTGTTCCTGACCTGGTTGCAGAAGCCAATAAGGCTTCGTCTCTGGCCTGTTCATTTTGAGAAGAGCCCAAGTAGCCAACCGTTTGACTGGTCTGGGGCCAAAGGGTGTTCAGGATTTTTCCAGGCATCTCCAGGCCCCATCTAATACCTTGCCGAGTACCTAAGAGCCCCTGCACTTGGACCAGTTTGCAGCACTAAAAATCTCTAGAAGATTTTTGCAGTTGGACCTATATATGGTCTCCAACCTTCAAGGGTTTTGTCATGGAGATAGAAAGAAGAAAGAAAAGGACTCGCAGAAACCACCCTGATAACGCGTGACCGGAAACTGCTGGAGCACCAGAGTCCTTATACATTAATAGCAGATACAGTCTACGAATCCCATTGATCCATTTGGCACATGGGCGAAGCTACCAAGTCACGTACGTAAGCTTTAGTTAAACTAATAAAACTTTAAACTCTCTCTCTCAGTCTCTCCTACATATATTATATATGTATATATAACAAGAGAACGCTGCAGAGTGGACTTGGTGATATCCGCTATTGTTTCATATTTAATAGAATTAGGAAAATGGTGAAGTTTGAATTGGTGTAAGCACCATCTCTGAGTGGTCTTGGTCATAAGCGAAGATGAGTTAATTGCGTGTCCAAAATTCAAGGAAGCTGAATATTGTGTATCAATCAGCAAGGCAAGGATTGATGACTTATTCCTTGTCCTAATATTCTAACGTAAGAAAAATGGACTAAATCTTTGTCTGCAACACTATAAATGCCGATGCATGGCACCATCTTCCAGCATCCTCAGAGAACGAAAGAAGAGTTTCTGCCTTAAGAGTTGCATACAATACACAGGTTGCGTTCTCAAGGCAAGCCTTCAAGATGAAGCTCACATACCTCATCTTCTTTTCTCTTGTAGCTGCCTGCTGCCATGCTTCTGATCCTAGCCAGCTCCAAGACTTCTGTGTTGCTGATAGTCATAGCCCAAGTGCGTACTTTTCTTCTTTATACTTGTGTGTGCGCGTGTGAGCCCTGCCGTATGTTGATGGGAATTATGATACTTGATATTTAGAGATATGTTCGTAATGTTCTGATGTTATTCATGTTCAATTACCTCTTTCTCTGCTGCAGTTGTTGTGAATGGCAAGGTGTGCAAGAACCCAATGATGGCTAAGCCGGAAGATTTCTTCTTCTCTGGGCTGGACAAGCCCGGCAACACATCGAACCCCCTAGGCTCGATGGTGACCGCGGTCAATGTTCAACAAATCCCTGGACTGAACACGCTGGGCATCTCCCTGGCTCGGGTTGACTTCGCTCCATGGGGAGTGAACCCACCTCACACGCACCCTCGCGGAACCGAGATCCTGGTGGTGCTGGAAGGCAGCCTCTACGTGGGGTTCGTTACCAGCAACCCGGAGAACCGGCTGTTCACGAAGAAGTTGTACAAGGGAGACGTGTTTGTGTTCCCGCAGGGGCTGATCCACTTCCAGCAGAACATAGGGGAAGAACATGCTGTGGCCATTGCTGCGCTGAGCAGCCAGAACCCTGGCGTCATCACAATCGCTAATGCCGTGTTTGGGGCGAAGCCACCTATCTCCGATGACCTTCTTGCCAAGGCCTTCCAGGTCGACAAGAAGGTGATTGATGAGCTGCAGTCTGCCTTCTGGATGGACAACCACAACTAAGGGCTTGGTGTGTGAGGATGCATTAATTGATATTATATGATTAATAAATGAGTGTGACATGTATGCCGACTGTGGCAATTTATTATGAATAAAGTCATGCCTTTTTATTGTGTGACGATGAGGATCAGAAATTCCCCGAACTAAAATAGAATCGGTGTTTTCTCTTCTAACAACAACAGATGGAAAAAAAAAAAGGTTGTAAATGAGTTTGAAGGCAGAAATAGGCTTCTCTCCAGCTTTCCAGGACTTCTGTAGAAGCTCATTCAATCTAGAGATGTTGATGGTATTCAGGGGTAGAGCCTTCATCAAATTTTCATGAGGGATTTTCATGAGGGGGTCGAATTATAGTTTCAAAATTTTAACGGGAGTTAAAATATAATATTTTTTAAGTCCCGGCTCGCCCCCTTAGTCATTCTAAGGTATTGGGATCCTTTTTTAGTCTGGATCTGATCGCTACTCTAGTTTGATTTTTTTGAGTACTGCCTTGATGTTATTGTTTGCTCTCTTGGCAGCGTTGTTGTCTCGGTGATGTTTTTTTTTTTTCGTATATATGTGCAACTCCTTTGTTTTGAACGATAAGGTTGGGGAGACCTTCTTCCTCTGCAGGTTTGAATCGGAACCAAGTATTGAGGTGATCTCTCTCTTTAATGATCAAACAAGTACCTATAAGGAACACACATGTATACATCATTATCTCGGATGGTTTGTCTCGGATAGTAATCTTGACACCAGTGGTTGTTTCTTTAGAGTAATTGTTGTTCGTTAATATAATAATCATACTGGGTACTCATTATACGTTGAAGTCTGCAAATAAAAAGTAGTTAAATACTCCAAATTCTGCTTTTGATGAATGTACATGAGCAAATATAACTTGGACAAAGTTTTATTTGATGCTCATTTTACTTATTCTTGAACTACACAAGTTATAGAATATTATTCAACCCTTTTACATCCAAACGATGAGTAATATATTGTTTTTCCTTTAAAAACAACATGGTTAACAAAAACTAGCCTGAACTACAGATTTGACCCACCGATTTTAGAGACGTTAATAGACAAGTCGAATCCTGAGTCTCGAGATTCAGAAACTAATTTGGATAAAATGATAAAGAAAAGCCTTACAATATCATGGAAAAACAAGAGCAAGATCATGAAAAAAGTTATTTGTGCCACTAGAACAACGAGTATATACCTGGCATGATTTAGATGTCCTATAGGTGAGGCGCTTAACAATATTCTATGAATCTATCACAAAAATTAAAACAGGTTTATACGGGGTTTCCTTTTGCATTCAAAAGCAGGGGTGAACAACGAGTAGTTTGAGCTCAACATGTGACTGTTGAGTCGAGCTTGAGCCTTAATCGAGTTTGTTGAGTGTTAATTATGTTGATATTTTCAAACAAGTTTGTCGAGCCTTAATGGAGTTGAGTTCGAGCTCAACACATGACGATGAATATCAATTCTATTCAAACAAGTTTGTCGAACCTTAATCGAGTCAAACTCGAGCTGCTTCCGTCGAGCTAATATCGAGCTCGAGGTTTCATTAGTCAAGCCTAGTTCGAGCTAACTGAATTTGGGCTCGACTTGGCTCGTGCTTACCCCTACTGGTGAGGTTCAGACTAGCATTAAGAGTGCACCTGTACTTGGGCAACCCAATTAGTAACTGTTCCTGACCTGGTTGCAGAAGTCAATAAGGCTTAGCCAATATGACACATATAACTAGGTTTGCATTTGGGAGTGCAGAGTGGATATTTTTGTAACTTTTTAAAATCGAACCTTCTTTCTAGTTTTTTTACCTTTTTATTTTCATTTTTATTTTTACAATTTCTTTTTTTTTTGTGAAATCTGAGAATATTTTCATCATTAACCATACTGAGCACATATAACAAGTTCGCATTTTAAGAGGAGCCCAAGTAACCAGCCGTTAGACTGGTCTGGGGCCAAAGGGTGTTCTTGATTTATCCAGGCATCTCGAGGCCCTAGCCAGGCATGCTGGCACTGGGGCACTTTGCTTTTCTTGTTTATCGTTCGGCAGAAGGCCGATCTCATCTTTTATTGGCATTGCAAGGAGAGCGTTGCCAAAATAGGCTTACATTGGTGAATATGAATCGATTCAGTTAACGATTCAAGGGTGTCATGTCTCCGCTTCTAAAGATATATTTTTAAATATTTCAAAACATTTTTGTTTAAGACTATTTCTTATATTTTTCAAAAATGCAAATTGTTGGGACAGAACTTGTCAAATTTCATTTCCAGATCTCTTGAGAATGTGGAGGCAAGTTCGTTAATCACATACTTTCATTTTTTTCTTTTGATGGTTTTTTACCGTCACTGATGATTCTACTGACGGAAAGCATCAGACAGACCCCTCATGGATGCTGCGGTTGCATAAAGGTTCACTGACCTTTCGTCCCACCGTCAATGCTGATCCTCAACAATGACGTTTTGCGTTGTATAATCACGGTTTGCTTTGCTAACGGTTTCTCCGTCGTCAGTAACCATTGGGAAATGTTGACGTTTTTAGGAGATCAGGGTTGAAGTTTTCAGAACGCCAAATCGCGTGCGGTGAACTTAAACCTGTTGAGTCGACTTAGTCCAGTTAAGGGCAGTAGCATTATTATTAATCTTCGTGAATAAGGCAATACCCATTCATATGTAATCAACTTCTAGATGAAAGAAACTTAATCGTAATTGGTTTTTCTCTAGGGTGGTGAGCCTGAAGGAAGAGATGAAAGGCACATAGGCAGCATCTCAAATTCAAAATGGTTTAGTTGGAACAGTAAAGGATGGGGTCCTCAACAGCAGATGTTGAGTTTAATGGCCCAAAGTTTCGAATATCTGAGCAAGAACAATACTTTTTTGTGCATTGATGGTGCTGAAAATAGTGCAGAAGCGAAGTCAAAAACCACTTCTTAGACACTGTACAGAAGATTCATAGATTGCCCAAATTTTCTGGAAGTTGGAATATCATATCGGTGGTCGAGACCTGGCCAAATGACTTGTTCAACCGATCGACTAACATTAAAAATATGAACTCAAACAGTGACAACGATCTGTTAACAAGACCAGCTATAGTACACCCATTGAGATTTATGCTGCTTCCTGCGATTATGTTGTTCAAGTATGTCGATGGGAGCGGCTAAGCTACAATGTCATATATATCTTTTATGTGTCAACATGGGTAGAGAGTTAGACAGCGTTCTCAAGTTCATCAAGGCCATTCCGTATCAAATTTGGGTTGGGTAATTATAGGATGGATTATTGCTTATTTTATTAGTATAGGAGTTTGTTGTAAAAAATTCCTTGATTCTTGCATTTCAATTAAATAGCTAATAGTACTCTTGTTGGTATAGTACCATATTAGAAAATCCAACCATCTTCAAATTAATAATTCCTCATTGATCCGGGCCTTCCTAAAAGTACCGACCGATCACATTTTTTTTTATTTGCTAATTAGTTATTAGTTTTTTATTTCTTTGCGCCATTTCTTTCTTGTGTGGTCATTTACACGCGATTGGTAACATGAATAGTTATAAAATGAATTGCAAACTATGCCAAGATCTTGGATAGGTGGAAATGAGGGCCCAATTTCGTTAATTCTAAAAAAAAACAGTATTATTTAAAATGATATTGATGTAAGTTATAGCGGGTCTGGGATGGAGCCAGGATTTCGTGTAGGGACGGGCCAAAAAATACAACCTCAAATTTGGGTAGGGCCAAAATAAATATAAATAAAAAAATATATTGAACAACTAATTTTTTTTAATGTAATTTTTTTTTTCAACTACTTAGGGGTGGGCCACGGCCTAGGCGGGCCCTCCCCTCCCTCCATCCATGTAGCGGGTAATATTTTGGGAAAAAAATGGAGTTTGTATGGCAGTTTTCATGAAAATAAAAGCGTGGCTTTGATCATAAGAAAAATCACGAAAAATAAACCTTTGATTCTATAATTATATGAGGGGCCTAAAAAAATTCCCTGACAAACATAAATGAAAGTTTAGCTATATATACCATCTACAAATAAAAAGTAGTTAAATAGTCCAAATTCTGGTTTTGATGAATGTACCTGAGCAAATATAACTTGGTCAAAGTTTTATTTGATGCTCATTTAACTTATTCTTGAACAACACAAGTAATCAGATTATTATTCAACCCTTTTACATTTAACCGATGAGTAATATATTGTTTTTCTTTAAAAACAATATGGTTAATAAAAACTAGCCTGAACTACAGATTTGACCTACCGATTTTAGAGACGTTAATAGACAAGTCGATTTCCTGAGTCTCGAGATTCAGAAACTAATTTGGATAAATTGATATAGAAAAGCCAGACAATATCATGGAAAAACAAGAGCAAGATCTATTTGTGCCACTAGAACAACGAGTATACACCCTCGCATGATTTGGATGTCCTATAGGTAAGGGCGCTTAAGAACAGAAATATTAACACAATATTTTAGGAATCTATCACAAAAATTAGAACAGATTTGTACGGCTTTTCCTTTTGCATTCAAACACAGGAAAATTCCCCGGATGGATCGGGGTAATTTGTCTGGCTTCTTCTTTTGCATTAAGGGACTGTTTGATTGCCCTGAATTTTACTGTAGATCTTGGATAAATGTCTGTGTCTGTGTCTGTGTTTTTAAAATTTATCCTGCACCCATCATACGCAGGTATCAAACCCAATGTCGGTGGACCCCAAAATGGGGATTTTTAGTCGCGGATACAAGTCGAACCTGAAGACAAAATTTCTGAAAGTTGTTGGACCAGGAACCCTTGTCCACATGGAAGACAGAGACATTTGAACGGATAATGGTGTCTATTTTTCCTTGTAAAAGCTGATGTCAAGCTTAGTGATGGCTAACGAATAAGCTGATACACCAACTACCACTCTTTTGCTATTCCAAGGAAATCGTCGTCGTTTTTTTTTTTTCAAAAATTTGAGTTGGAAATTTTATTACCACCATTTATCTGGACCTAGACTAGCACGCCTAAGTCCTGTACTGTGTGCCCTGGTGATTAAGTTTCCATATAAGTCGGGTTCGGTGAACTTTTTTCTTGAAAACGTGTTTGATTTCGTTGCCGCTGCATACTTCCGCCTTGCATACAGCAGTTAGACCTGGCTTTTTTCTTGTTTGATAAACGTGAGGAAGAAGAAATCCACAGTGTCACAGCCATCCACTTAATCGGACCAGATTCTGGCAAAAAATTCTTGATTATGACCCATCAATGTTCTGGTGAGTAGGGGTGAACAACCAGTAGTTTGCTGAGTCGAGCTCGAGCCTTAATCTAGTTTGTCGAGCGTTAATTATGTTGATATTTTCAAACAAGTTTGTCGAGCCTTAATGGAGTTGAGTTCGAGCTCAACACATAACGATGAATATCAATTCTATTCAAACGAGTTTGTCGAGCCTTAATCGAGTCGAGCTCGAGCTGCTTCCATCGAGCTATTCTCGAGCTCGAGGTTTCATTACTCAAGCCGAATTCAAGCTGACTGAATTTGGGCTCGAGTTGGCTCGTGCTTACCCCTATGGTGAGGTTGATGATAGCATTAAGAGTGCACCTTTACTTGGGCAACCCAATTAGAAACTGTTCCTGACCTGGTTTCAGAAGTCAATAAGGCTTAGCCAATATGGCACATATAACTAGGCTTGCATTTGGGAGTGCAGAGTGGATATTTTTGTAATTTTTTAAAATCCAACCTTCTTTCTAGTTTTTTTACCTTTTTATTTTCATTTTTATTTTTACAATTTCTTTTTTTTTGTGAAATCTGAAAGTATTTTATCATTAACCATACTGCACATATAACAAGTTCGCATTTTAAGAGGAGCCCAAGTAACCAGCCGTTAGACTGGTCTGGGGCCAAAGGGTGTTCTTGATTTATCCACAGGCATGCTGGCACTGGGCACTTGGCCCAGTTTGCAGCACTAAAATCTCAAGAAGATTTTTGCAGTTGATATGTGACATATAGTTGGTCTCCGGCGTTCAAAAATTGACGTGGACTCGCAGAAACCACCCTGATAACGCGTGACCGGAAGCTGACGGAGGACCAGAGTTCTAATACATTAAGAGCAGATAAAGAGTCTTCGAATCCCATTAATTCATTCGGTCCCTGGGTGAAGCTACCAAGTCACGTTCGTAAGCTTTATTTGAACTAATAAAACTTCAAACTTTCTCTCTCTCTCTCTCTCTCTTTCTCTTTCTCTCTCTCTATGTATATATATAAACAAAACAATGCTGCAGAGTGGACTCGGTGATATCTGCTACTGTTTAATATTAAATAGAATTAGGAAAACGACGAATTTTGAATTGGTGCAAGCACCGTCTCTGAGTGGTCTAATTGGTCAAAAGTGAAGATGATTTAATCGCGAGTCCAAAATTCAAGGAAGTTGATGTTGTGAATCAATCAGCAAGGCAAGGATTGATGACTGATTCCATATCCTAATATTCTAACGAAAGAAAAGTGGGCTAAGTCTTCTCTACAACACTATAAATGCCGGTTCATGGCACCATCTTCCAGCATCCTCAGAGCGTTTCTGCCTTAAGAGTTGCATACAATACACAGGTTGCATTCTCAAGGCTAGCCTTC
The DNA here is from genome assembly GCA_011799765.1 of Nymphaea thermarum. NCBI lineage: Eukaryota > Viridiplantae > Streptophyta > Magnoliopsida > Nymphaeales > Nymphaeaceae > Nymphaea > Nymphaea thermarum. The sequence goes on from JAANDH010000422.1 coordinate 195,661, forward strand.
AAGATGAAGCTCACATACCTCATCCTCTTTTCTCTTATAGCTGCCTTCTCCCATGCTTCTGATCCTAGCCAGCTCCAAGACTTCTGTGTTGCTGATAAGCATAGCCCAAGTGCGTACTTTTCTTCTTTATACTTGTGTGTGTGTGTGTGTGCGTGTGAGCCTTGCCGTATGTTCATGGCAATTATAGTCCTTTTAACATGTTATTTTTATGTGTCTAATATTCATATTAAAGAAAAATCATGCTATATTTAGAGATATGTTCGTAAGGTTCTGATGTTATTCATGTTCAATTACCTCTCTCTGCTGCAGTTGTTGTGAATGGCAAGGTGTGCAAGAACCCAATGATGGCTAGGCCGGAAGATTTCTTCTTCTCTGGGCTGGACAAGCCTGGCAACACATCTAACCCACTAGGCTCGAAGGTGACCCAAGTGAACGTTGAACAAATCCCTGGACTGAACACCTTGGGCATCTCCCTGGTTCGGATTGACTTCGCTCCAGGGGGACTGAACCCACCTCACACCCACCCTCGCGCAACCGAGATCCTGGTGGTGCTGGAAGGCTGCCTCTACGTGGGGTTCGTGACCAGCAACCCCGAGAACCGATTGTTCACGAAGAAGTTGTACAAGGGAGATGTGTTTGTGTTCCCGCAGGGGCTGATCCACTTCCAGCAGAACATAGGGGAAGAAGGTGCCGTGGCCATTGCGGGGCTGAGCAACCAGAACCCAGGCGTCATCACCATTGCTAATGCTGTGTTCGGGGCGAAGCCACCCATCTCAGATGACCTTCTTGCCAAGGCCTTCCAGGTTGACAAGAAGGTGATTGATGAGCTGCAGTCTGCCTTCTGGATGGACAACAACTAAGAAGGACTTGGTGTGCGAGGATGCATTAATTGATATTATATGATTAATAGATGAGTGTGACATGTATGCCTACTGTGGCAATTTATTATGAATAAAGCCATGCCCTTTTATTGTGTGACACTGAGGATCAGAAATTCCCTGAACTAAAGCTTCTGTTTGCCTGTGTACAAAGAATCAGACATACCCAGCATAGAATCGGTGCTTTCTCTTCTAACAACAACAGGTGGAAAAAAAAATGGTTGGAAATGCGTTTGAAGGCAGGAATAGGCTTCTCTCCAACTTTCCAGGACTTCTGAAGAGGCTCATTCAATTTGGAGTTGTTGATGGTTGTCAGGGTTGGAGCCATCATAAAATTAAATTTTTTTATGAGGGCGCCGAATTATAATTTCAAAATTTTAACAATAGTAGAAATGTAATTTTCTGAAATTTAAGGCCCCTGCCGGCCCCCGAGTCATTCCAAGGTATTGGGATCCTTTTTTATTGTGGATCCGATCGCTACTCTAGTATGATTTTTTTGAGTCCTGACTTGATGTTATTGTTTCTCTCTTGGCAGTGTTGTTGTCTCGGTTATGGTTTTTTTTTGGTATATGTGTACAACTCCTTCGTTTTGAATGATAAGGTTGGGGAGATCTTCTTCCCCTGCAGGCTTGAATCGGAACCAAGTATTGAGGTGATCTCTCTATAATGATCAAATAAGCCCCTATAAGGAATACAAATGTATACATCATTATCTCAGATGGTTTGTGTTTGACATGTAGGCCTTCTCTGGCAATGTTTGAATAATGTGGCATCCCATTTATTTTGGTGCATTGGCAAGGCTATGTTATCATGCTTATTTAGAAGAAAAAAAAAAGATTGTGACTCATTAATCTTTAATCTGAATTTAATTGTCCCCAACAGTCCAACTATCATAGTTTCTAAGAAAACATATATGTTGAAAGATCACCAAGCGAACATGTTGACTCGGCTCGACTTGGCCCGCTATCAGGTCAACCTAATGGATTTAATTAGTTTTATCCGAAACCTTACAAAATTTGGTGATAGATAGTAGTCTTGACACTAGTGGTTGTTTCTCTAGAGCAATTCTTGTTCGTTAATATAATAATCATTCTGGGTACTAGTTATACGTTGAAGTCTACAAATAAAAGTAGTTAAATAGTCCAAATTCTGCTTTTGATGAACGTACATGAGCAAATATAACTTGGTCAAAATTTTATTTGATGCACAAATAACTTGGTAAAATGATAAAGAAAAGCCTAATCATGGAAAAACATTTGCAAGATCATGAAAAAAATTGTTTGTGCCACTGGAACAACGAGTATATACCTCACATGATTTGTATGCCCTATAGGTAAGGGCGCTTAGGACAGAAACATTAACACAATATTCTATGAATCTATTTAGAACAGGATTGTGCGGCTTTTCCCTTTGCATTAAACGCAGGGAAACTTCACCAACAGAATGGATCATGGTTATTTGTATGGCTTCTTCTTTTGCATTAAAAGTCTGTTTGATTGCCCTGAATTTTACTGTAGATCGCAGACAAATGTACGTGTCTGTGTTTTTAAATTTTATCCTTCACCCAGCATACCCAGGTAAAAAGCCCAATGTTGATGGACCCAAAATGAGGATTTTTATTCACGGATAGAAGTCGAACCCGAAGACAAAATTTCTGGAACTTGTTGAACCAGGACATGGAAGACAGGGACATTTAAACGGATAAACCCCAAGGAAACATTCAGGCTCCCCCAAGAACAAAATACTCTTTAGAAGAACACCCCACCAAGTCAAAGTTGATATGAACAATGGTGTCCACTTTCATTGCTTAGTGATGGCTGACGAATTAGCTGATACACCAACTACCCTCTTTTGCTATTTCAAGGAAATCGTCGTCGCTTTTTTCTTTTCCCAAGATTTGAGTTAGAAATTTTATTACCTCCATTTATCTGCACATAGACTAGCGCGCCTAAGTCCTGTACTTTGTGCCCTGGTGATTAAGTTTCCATGGAACTCGGGGTTCGGTGAACTTTTTTCTTGAACGTGTTTGATTTCGTTGACGCTGCTTACTTCCTCCTTCTATGGAGCAGTTAGACCTGGCTTTTTTCTTGTTTGATAAACGCGAGGAAGAAGAAATCCAGAGTGTCACAGCCATCCACTTAATTGCACCACTTGGCAAAAAATTCTTGATTATGGAAATTTAACTTGGGGGACACCCTTTGATGAGTAGGAGTGAACAATGAATTAGCTTAATGAGTCGAGCTCAGGTTCATGGTGAGTAGGGGTGAAATAACCAGGTTTGCATTTGGGAGTGCAAAGTGCATATTTTTGTAACTTTTAAAATATAACCTTCTTTCTAGTTTTTTTTTTTTTTCTATGTTTGAAAGGAGCCCAAGTCCAGGGCCAAAGGGTGTTCTTAATTTTTCCAGGCATCTCAGGCCCTATCCAGGCATGTTGGCACTTGGGCACTTGGCCCAGTTTCCAGCACTAAAACTCTATTAAGATTTTTCCAGTTGATATGTGGAGCTATACTTGGTCTCCGGCTTTCAAAGATTGATGTGGACTCGCACAAACCACCCTGATAACGCGTGACCGGAAACGGCCGGAGGACCAGAGTTCTAATACATTAAGAGCAGATAACGAGTCTACAAATCCCTTTAATTCATTCGGTCCCTGGGTGAAGCTACCAAGTCACGTACGTAAGCTTTAGTTAAACTAATAAAACTTCAAACTTTCCTTTCTCTCTCGCTACATATATATATATATAAACAAAACAACGCTGCAGAGTGGACTTGGTGATATCTGCTACTGTTGAATATTTAATAGAATTAGGAAAATGACGAAGTTTGAATTGGTGTAAGCACCGTCTCTGAGTGGTCTAATTGGTCATAAGTGAAGATGATTTAAACGCGAGTCCAAAATTCAAGGAAGTTGATGTTGTGAACCAATCAACAAGGCAAGGATTGATGACTTATTCCATATCCTAATATTATAATGTAAGATAAGTGGGCTAAGTCTTCTCTAACACACTATAAATGCCGGTGCATGGCACCATCTTCCAGCATCCAGAGAGGGTTTCTGCCTTAGAGTTGCATACAAAACACACGTTGCATTGCATTTCTCAAGGCTAGCCTTCAAGATGAAGCTCACATACCTCATCCTCTTTTCTCTTATAGTTGCCTTCTCCCATGCTTCTGATCCTAGCCAGCTCCAAGACTTCTGTGTTGCTGATACTCATAGCCCAAGTGCGTACTTTTCTTCTTTATACTTGTATACTTGTGTGTGTGTGTGTGAGAGAGAGAGAGAGAGAGAGCCTTGCCGTATGTTCATGGAAATTATAGTCTTTTATCATGTTATTTTTATGTTTCTAATAGTCATATTAAAGAATAACAAAGCTATATTTAGTGATATGTTCGTAGTGTTCTTATGGCATTCATGTTCAATTACGTCACTGTCTGCTGCAGTTATTGTGAATGGCAAGGTGTGCAAGAACCCAATGATGGCTAAGCCGGAAGATTTCTTCTTCTCTGGGCTGGACAAGCCTGGCAATACATCGAACCCACTGGGCTCGATGGTGACCGCGGTCAACGTTCAACAAATTTCTGGACTGAACACGCTGGGCATCTCCCTGGCTCGGATTGACTTCGCTCCACGGGGACTGAACCCACCCCACATCCACCCCCGTGGAACCGAGATCCTGGTGGTGCTGGAAGGCTGCCTCTACGTGGGGTTCGTGACCAGCAACCCAGAGAACCGATTGTTCACGAAGAAGTTGTACAAGGGAGATGTGTTTGTCTTCCCGCAGGGGCTGATCCACTTCCAGCAGAACATAGGGGAAGAAGGTGCCGTGGCCATTGCGGGGCTGAGCAGCCAGAACCCAGGCGTCATCACCATTGCTAATGCTGTGTTCGGGGCGAAGCCACCCATCTCGGATGACCTTCTTGCGAAGGCCTTCCAGGTTGACAAGAAGGTGATTGATGAGCTGCATTCTGCCTTCTGGATGGACAACAACAACTAAGAAGGACTTGGTGTGCGAGGATGCATTAATTGATATTATATGATTAATAGATGAGTGTGACATGTATGCCTATGTGGCAATTTATTATGAATAAAGCCATGCCCTTTTATTGTGTGACACTGAGGATCAGAAATTCCCTGAACTAAAGCTTCTGTTTGCCTGTGTACAAAGAATCAGACATACCCAGCGTAGAATCGGTGCTTTCTCTTCTAACAACAACAGGTGGAAAAAAAAATGGTTGGAAATGCGTTTGAAACCAGAAATAGGCTTCTCTCCAGCTTTCCAAAACTTCGAAAGAGGCTCATTCAATTTAGAGTTGTTGATGGTAGCCAGAGGCCAGACATAAATTTTTCATGCGGGTATTGAATTGTAGTTTCAAAATTTTAACAAGAATTGAAATGTAATTTTTCAAAACTTATGGCCCCTGCCGTCTCCTCTAGTCATTCTCGGGGTATCGGGATCCTTTTTTGTTCCGGATCTGATCGCAACTCTAGTCTGAATTCTTTTTTTAGTACTGCCTTGATGTTATTGTTTGCTCTTTTGGCAGTGTTGTCTCGGTGATGGTGTTTTTGTATATGTATACAACTCCTTTGTTTTGAATGATATGGTTGGAGAGATCTTCTTCCCCTGCAGGCTTGAATCGGAACCAAGTAATGAGGTGATCTCTCTCTTAAGGATCAAACAATTACCTATAATAAGTAACACAAATGTATACATCATTATCTCATACGGTTTGTTTGGGACATGAAGGCCTGCTCTGCCAATCTTTGAATAATGTGGCATCCCATTTATTTTGGTGTATTGGCAAGGCTATGTTATCATGCTCATCTGCAAGAAAAAAAAATAATTGTGACTCATGAATCTGAATTTAATTGTGTCCAACACTCCAAGTATCATAGTTTCCAAGAAAACATAAATGTTGAAAGATCACCAAGCGAACATGTTGACTCTTTTGTTTTATCCAAAACTCATTTGACGGGGTCGAAACCTTGCACGATTCGGCCGAAAAATTGGTGATAAAATTTGGTGATAGATAGTAATCTTGACACCAGTGGTTGTTTCTCTACAGTAATTGTTGTTCGCTAATATAATAATCATACTGGGTACTCGTTATACGTTGAACTCCCAAATTCTGCTTTTGATGAATGTACATGAGCAAATATAACTTGGTCAAAGTTTTATTTGATGCCCATTTAACTTATTCTTGAACAACACAAGTAATCAGATTATTATTCAACCCTTTTACATTTAAACGATGAGCAATATATTGTTTTTCTTTAAAAAACAATATGGTTAACAAAAACTAGCCTGAACTACAGATTTGACCCACCGATTTTAGAGACGTTAATAGACAAGTCGAGTCCCGAGTCTCGAGATTCAAAAACTAATTTGGATAAAATGATATAGAAAAGCCTGACAATATCATGGAAAAACAAGAGCAAGATCTATTTGTGCCACTAGAACAACGAGTACATACCTCGAATGATTTGGATGTCCTATAGGAAAGGGCGCTTAAGGGCAGAAATATTAGGACAATATTTTATGAATATATCACAAAAATTAGAACAGATTTGTATGGCTTTTCCTTTTGCATTCAAACACAGGAAAATTCCGCCAGATGGATCGGGGAACCCAACGTTGATGGACCCAAAATGAGGATTTTTATTCGCCGATACAAGTCGAACCTGAAGACAAAATTTCTGAAATTTGTTGAACCAGGAACCCTTGTCCACATGGAAGACAGAGATATTTGAACGGATAAACCCCAAGGAAACATTCAGACTCCTCCAACAACATAATACTCTCATACCATCTTTAGAACACCTTGACCTCACCAACTCAAAGCAGATATGGACAACGGTGTCTATTGTTCCTTGTAAAAGCTGATGTCAATCCTAGTGCTGGCAGACGAATTAGCTGATGTCAATTCTATAGAAGTCGGTGAACTTTTTTCTTGAACGTGTTTGATTTGGTTGCCGCTGCTTACTTCCTCCTTCCATGGAGAAGTTAGACCTGGCTTTTCTCTTGTTTGAGAAAGGCGACGAAGAAGAAATCCACAGTGTCACAGCCATCCATGAATTGCAACAGACTTGGGAAAAAATTCTTGATTATGGAAACTTGGGGGGCACCCTTCAGGCTTTTTGGTACTCAGCAAGGTTTGGGTGAGGTTCAGGCCAGCATTAAGAGTGCGCCGTTACATGGGCAGCCCAATTGGTAACTGTTCCTGACCTGGTTGCAATTCAAACTTTGAATTGCAAGTATGGTATGCCATTAGTGTTTCAGTGAAGAGAAAGACAATTCCAATTTCTCCTATCAGCCGCCAAGGAAGCTGAATATTGTGTATCAATCAGCAAGGCAAGGATTGATGACTTATTCCTTGTCCTAATATTCTAACGTCAGATAAGTGGGCTAAATCTTTGTCTGCAACACTATAAATGCCGATGCATGGCACCATCTTCCAGCATCCTCAGAGAACGAAAGAAGAGTTTCTGCCTTAAGAGTTGCATACAATACACAGGTTGCGTTCTCAAGGCTAGCCTTCAAGATGAAGCTCACATACCTCATCTTCTTTTCTCTTGTAGCTGCCTGCTGCCATGCTTCTGATCCTAGCCAGCTCCAAGACTTCTGTGTTGCTGATAGTCATAGCCCAAGTGCGTACTTTTCTCCTTTATACTTGTGTGTGAGTGTGTGTGTGTGCGCGTGTGAGGCTTGCCGTATGTTGATGGGAATTATGATACTTTTAACGTGTTATTTTTACGTATCTAATGTTCATATTAAAGAAAAATCTTGCTATATTTAGAGATATGTTCGTAATGTTCTGATGTTTTTCATGTTCAATTACCTCTTTCTCTGCTGCAGTAGTTGTGAATGGCAAGATGTGCATGAACCCAATGATGGCTAAGCCGGAAGATTTCTTCTTCTCTGGGCTGGACAAGCCTGGCAACACATCGAACCCACTAGGCTCGATGGTGACCGCGGTCAACGTTCAACGCATCCCTGGACTGAACACGTTGGGCATCTCCCTGGCTCGGGTTGACTTTGCTCCAGGGGGACTGAACCCACCTCACACCCACCCTCGCGCAACCGAGATCCTGGTGGTGCTGGAAGGCTCCCTCTACGTGGGGTTCGTGACCAGCAACCCGGAGAACCGGCTGTTCACGAAGAAGTTGTATAAGGGAGACGTGTTTGTGTTCCCGCAGGGGCTGATCCACTTCCAGCAGAATATAGGGGAAGAACATGCTGTGGGCATTGCTGCGCTGAGCAGCCAGAACCCTGGCGTCATCACAATTACTAATGCCGTGTTTGGGGCGAAGCCACCTATCTCCGATGACCTTCTTGCCAAGGCCTTCCAGGTTGACAAGAAGGTGATTGATGAGCTGCAGTCTGCCGTCTGGACGGACAACCGCAACTAAGGACTTGGCGTGTGAGGATGCATTAATTGATATTATATGATTAATAAATGAGTGTGATATGTACGCCTGCCGTGGCAATTTATTATGAATAAAGTCATGCCCTTTTATTGTGTGACACTGAGGATCAGAAATTTCCTGAACTAAAGCTTCTGTTCGCCTGTGTGCAAAGAATTGAGGTGGTCTTTCTCCTTAATGATCAAACAAGTACCTATAAGGAACACACATGTATACATCATTATCCGGATGGTTTGTTTTGGAGATGTAGGCCTTCTCTGGCAATCATACTGATGAAAGTCAGAGGCAGGACAGAAATTTTTCATCAAAAGATTGTGACTCATTAGTATCTAAGAAAACATAAATGTTGAAAGATCGCCAGGCGAACATGTTGACTCATTTGTTTCTCCCAAAACTCATTTGACGGGGCCGAAACCTTGCACGGCTCGGCCAAAAATTGGCGATAAAATTTGGTGATAGATAGTAATCTTGGCACCAGTGGTTGTTTCTCTAGAGCAATTGTTGTTCGTTAATGTAATAATCATACTGGGTACTCATTATACGTTGAAGTCTGCAAATAAAAAGTAGTTAAATAGTCCAAATTCTGCTTTTGATGAATGTACATGAGCAAATATAACTTGGACAAAGTTTTATTTGGTGCTCATTTAACTTATTCTTGAACTACACAAGTTATCAGATTATTATTCAACCCTTTTACATTTAAACGATGAGTAATATATTGTTTTTCCTTTAAAAACAATATGGTTAACAAAAACTAGCCTGAACTACAGATTTGACCCACCGATTTTAGAGACGTTAATAGACAAGTCGAATCCTGAGTCTCGAGATTCAGAAACAGATTTGGATAAAATTATATAGAAAAGCCTGACAATATCATGGAAAAACAAGAGCAAGATCTATTTGTGCCACTAGAACAACGACTATATACCTCGCATGATTTGGATGTCCTATAGGTAAGGGCGCTAAAGAACAAAAATATTAAGACAATATTTTATGAATCTATCACAAAAATTAGAACAGATTTGTACGGCTTTTCCTTTTGCATTCAAACAGGGAAAATTCCCCCAGATGGATCGGGGTTAATTTGTATGGCTTCTTCTTTTGCATTAAAAGGGACTGTTTGATTGCCCTGAATTTTACTGTAGATCGCAGCTAAATGTGTGTGTCTGTGTTTTTAAATTTTATCCTTCACCCATCATACGCAGGTATCAAACCCAATGTCGGTGGACCCAAAATGGGGATTTTTATTCTCGGATACAAGTCGAACCTGAAGACAAAATTTCTGAAACTTGTTGGACCAGGAACCCCTTGTCCACTTGGAAGACAGAGACATTTGAACGGATAAACCCCAAGGAAACATTCAGACTCCTCCAAGTAGGTATGGTCAATGGTGTCTATTTTTCCTTGTAAAAGCTGATGTCAATGTCAAGCTTAGTGATGGCTAACGAATAAGCTGATACACCAACTACCACTCTTTTGCTATTCCAAGGAAATCGTCGTCGCTTTTTTTTCTTTTTCAAAAGTTCGAGTTAGAAATTTACATTTATCTGGACGTAGACTAGCGCGCCTAAGTCCTGGACTGCATTTCCTGGCGATTAAGTTTCCATAGTACTCGGGGCTCGGTGAACTTTTTCTTGAAAACGTGTTTGATTTCGTTGCCGCTGCTTACTTCCTCCTTGCGTAGAGCAGTTAGACCTGACTTTTTTCTAGGGGTGGGTATCGGGCCTGGCCCGGGTCGGCCCGTCGGGCCTGAAGCCCGGTCCAGGCCTGGCCCGTAATATTGCCTGGCCCGGGCTTGGCCGGGTATCGGGCCTATCCACCCAAAGTGAGGCCCGGCCCGTTTGGCCCGTCGATGACCGCCGCGGGCAGCACAGGAACCGTCCCACGCAGGCCCCTCGCCGGACTTCAGCCGGGTAGGGAAAGGGGGAGTGGAGAGGAGAAGAAAGAGGGAGAGGGGGAGCGGTAGGAAAAGGGGGAGAAAGAGGGAAAGGGGGAACGGAGAGGAGGAGAAAGAGGAAAAGGGGGAGAAAGATTGAGAGGTAGGGAAAGGGGGAACGGAGAGGAAGAGAAAGAGGGAAAGGAGGAGGGGTAGGGAAAGGAGGAGAAAGAGGGAGAGGTAGGGAAAGGGGGAACGGAGAGGAGGGGAAAGAAACGGAGAGGAGGAGAAAGAGGGCTGCTTACCTGTGTTGCCATCGCCGCTGCTGGAGGAGACAGGAGGAGGGATGCCATCGCTGGAGGCTGGAGGAGGAGAGGGGGAGAGGAGGAGGGAGACGGGAAGGAGAGGGGGAGCGGGATTGCGGGAGGGGGTCTGCTGGGGGAGGCCGGGCGTCGGGCCGGCCGGGCCGACCTTTTGGGCCCGGGCCCAACGCCCAGCCCTACTTTTTTCTTGTTTCATAAACGTGAGGAAGAAGAAATCCACGGTGTCACAGCCATCCACTTAATTGCACCAGACTTGCCCAAAAATTCTTGATTATGGAAATTTAATTTTAGGGTCACTCATCAATGTTCTGGTGAGTAGGGGTGAGCAGCACCCCTCAATGTTATGGTGACTAGGTTGAACAACGAATTAGCTTAATGAGTATGAGTCGAGCTTGAGTTTGTGAGTCAGCTGGTTCAAATAAGCGAATTGACTTCGAGTTCAACACGTAACTACCAAGTCGATTTCGAGCTTTAATCGAGTCAATATATTCAAACGAGTTTGTCGAGCCTTAATCGAGTCGAGCTCAAGCTCAACACGTAACGATGAATATCAATTCTATTCAAACGAGTTTGCCGAGTGTTAAATGAGCTGCTTCCGTCAAGCTATTCTTGAACTCGAGGTTTCATTAGTTGAGCCGAGTTTGAGCTGACTGAACTCTAGCTCAATTCGGCTTATGTTCAACCCTACTGATGAGGTTCAGACCTAAGAGTGCAACTTTACTTGGGCAACCCAATTGGTAACTTTTCCTGACATGGTCGAAAAAGCCAATATAACACATATAACCAGGTTTGCATTTGGGAGTGCAGCGTGGATATTTTTATAGAAACATTTTACAGTTAATATGTGGAGCTATAGTTGGTCTCCGGCGTTCAAAGATTAACGTGGACTCGCGGAAAGCACCCTGTAAACGCCTGACCGGAAACTGCCGGAGGACCAGAGTTCTAATACATTAAGAGCAGATAAGGAGTCTCCGAATCCCATTAATTCATTCGGTCCATGGGTGAAGCTACCAAGTCACGTACGTTACGTAAGCTTTAGTTAAACTAATAAAACTTCAAACTTTCCTCTCTCTCTCTCTCTCAGATATATATATATATATATATATATATATATATATATATATATATATATATAAACAAAACAATGCTGCAGAGTGGACTTGGTGATATCTATTACTGTTTAATATTTAATAGAATTAGGAAAATGACGAAGTTTGAATTGGCGTAAGCACCGTCTCTGAGTGGTCTAATTGGTCATAAGTGAAGATGATTTAATCGCGAGTCCAAAATTCAAGGAAGTTGATGTTGTGAACCAATCAACAAGGCAAGGATTGATGACTTATTCCATATCCTAATATTATAATGTAAGATAAGTGGGCTAAGTCTTCTCTAACACACTTTAAATGCCGGTGCATGGCACCATCTTCCAGCATCCAGAGAGGGTTTCTGCCTTAAGAGTTGCATACAATACACACGTTGCATTGCAGCCTTCAAGATGAAGCTCACATACCTCATCCTCTTTTCTCTTATAGCTGCCTTCTCCCATGCTTCTGATCCTAGCCAGCTCCAAGACTTCTGTGTTGCTGATAAGCATAGCCCAAGTGCGTACTTTTCTTCTTTATACTTGTGTGTGTGTGTGCGTGAGCCTTGCCGTATGTTCATGGCAATCATAGTCCTTTTAACATGCTATTTTTATGTGTCTAATATTCATATTAAAGAAAAATCAAGCTATATTTAGCGATATGTTCGTAATGTTCTTATGTCATTCTTGTTCAATTACCTCATTGTCTGCTGCAGTTGTTGTGAATGGCAAGGTGTGCAAGAACCCAATGATGGCTAAGCCGGAAGATTTCTTCTTCTCTGGGCTGGACAAGCCCGGCAACACATCGAACCCACTAGGCTCGATGGTGACCGCGGTCAACGTTCAACACATCCCTGGACTGAACACGTTGGGCATCTCCCTGGTTCGGATTGACTTCGCTCCAGGGGGACTGAACCCACCTCACACCCACCCTCGCGCAACCGAGATCCTGGTGGTGCTGGAAGGCAGCCTCTACGTGGGGTTCGTGACCAGCAACCCGGAGAACCGGCTGTTCACGAAGAAGTTGTACAAGGGAGATGTGTTTGTGTTCCCGCAGGGGCTGATCCACTTCCAGCAGAACATAGGGGAAGAAGGTGCCGTGGCCATTGCCGGGCTGAGCAGCCAGAACCCAGGCGTCATCACCATTGCTAATGCTGTGTTCGGGGCGAAGCCACCCATCTCGGATGACCTTCTTGCCAAGGCCTTCCAGGTTGACAAAAAGGTGATTGATGAGCTGCAGTCTGCCTTCTGGATGGACAACAACAACTAAGATGGACTTGGTGTGTGGGGATGCACTAATATAAGATTAGTATATGCGTGTGACATGTATGCCAACTATGGCAACTTATTAATAAAGTCATGCCCTGTTATTTTGATTCAAATGATGCCTGGCAGATCGGTGTGTGTAGTGATAGCTCTTACAACTGCAACGGCTGGTGACATTTTCTTTTTTTACAACGCTTCTCATTGAAAAGTTTTTATCACATATTCAACATGGTGACGAATGTTGAAGAATTTATAAAGGTATGGCTGGACCTAATGGTTGAGCAAGAAAACATTTCTGAAAGGCGCATATGAAAAGAGCATTCATATACATAACATAACAATATTTAACGATATTAGTTTAAAAACAAATAAACCTTGAGGGGCAGGTATTATGGGCAACTGACGACACCTGCCCATATGTTATCCACCTTTGAATGAACCAAATATATTAGACAGCGGGTTGGGATCTACCAAACCAAAAGCCCATGCTTAGCATAGAAGCGGGCAAGGTTATTACAATGGCACCAAAACCGGCTTAACATTCAAAGTTGGGATCCCACATGTGCAAACATATGTATCTTAAGGGGACTAGAGTGTAATAACCCCATATTGAAAAGTTTGGTTTTGTCTGTAAGATTATCAGAAATCTTTGTGAACTTATAAAATGAATTATCAATTGATCAATTGTCATGGTTCATAGTCTTTTTGAAACAAAACTAAAAACAAAACTAAAGGAGGTACAGATGAATTAGATCTTGCAAGCCAGAAGCCGAGTTGCAAGTTGCCGAACTATAATATTTTTTGTTACTGGAGGTGCCTTGCTGCACATTTCACCGGTAAATTATGGATCATAACCTTGGGTGTTTTTCTCAGTTTTAGTCTTGTCACTAATGCTTTTTCCCACGCTTTTTAATAACGAGTGGGATTCTTGTATACTACTTCTCCATATATATATATATATATATATATATATGTGTGTGTGTGTGTGTGTGTATACATTGCATCCTTAAACTTAGGTGTACACATGTATATAGTATTTAAATAAATTTGCATCTGTCCCATGAAAAAGCAGATTCGTGAACATGTTAGCTCGGCTCGACTTGGCCCCCTACCAGCTGGTCAACCTACTAGGGGGATGTGACTAGTTTTATCTGAAACTCTCTCCCAAAACCAATGTTACTGGCCGAAACCTTGCATGTCTTAGCCAAAATTTGAGGCTAGATGTTATCTTGGCAATACTGATTGTTTCTCTAGAGTAATCGTTATTCATGAATATATTCATACTTGGTAGTTGGTACTAAATACATGTTGAAATCTGCAAATAAAAAGTAGGATTCTGGTTTTGATTAATGCATGAGCAAAATCTAACTTGGTCAAAGTTTCGTTTGATGCTAATTTAACTTATTCTTGAAGTACACAAGTATTCGGTTCATTATTCTACCTTTTTACATTTAAATGACGAGTTATATATTGTTTTTCTTTCAAAACAATATACTTAACAACACCTTGTCTGAATTGCGGAGTCCTGACCCATCAATCTGGAGACTTTCATAGACGAGTCCAATCCAGAGTCTCTAGATTCTGAAACTAATTTGGATAAAGTGATAAAGGAAGGTCTTCCAATATCATGGAAAAACATCAGCAAGATCGTGAAAAGAAAAAATTGGTTGTGGCACTGGAACACCGAGTATATGTCCCACATGATTTGGATGTCTTCTAGGTCTTAGTGGCATTTGGGAATAGAAACATTAACACAAGGTTCTAAGAATCTATCACAAAATTTGAAACAAGGCTGACATGTCTCCGCTTATAAAGATATACTTTTAAATATTTCAATATTTTTCAAAACTGCAAATTGTGAACTTGGGACAGAACTTGTCAAATTTCATTGCCAAATTTCTTGGGAATGGGGAGTCAAGTTCGTTAATGACATACTTTATTTTTTCATTTGCAGCCATCATTAATTTAAGATGTCCTACGGACGTGTCAAATATGCCCGGCTGTTGAGCAAGAAAGGGTTCCTCCTTGGGAACGGGTCTGCTTTACTGTTACATATTTCATATTTTGATAGTTTTTTACCGTCACTGATGATTCTACTGACGGAAAGCATCTGCTCACGGATGCCGCGGTTGCAGAAAGAATCACTGACTTTTCGTCTCGCCGTCAGTGCTGATTCAAAACAGTGACGTTTTCCCTTGTATAATCACGGTTTGCTTTTCTGACGATTTCTCCTCGTCAGGAACCATAAACCAATGTTGACGTTTTCAGAAGATCAGGGTTGAAGTTTTCAGTGGAGTTAGGAACGCAATCGCCAGCGCTGAACTTAAACCTGTTGAGTCGACTTAGTCCAGTTAAGGGCAGCGGCATTATTATTAATCTTCGTGAATAAGGCAATACCCATTCATATGTTGACTTAGAATCAACTTCTAGATGAAACAAACTTAATCGTAATTGGTTTTTCTCTAGGGTGGTGAGCCTGAAGAAAAAGATGAAAGGCACATAGGCAGCATCTCAAATTCAAAATGGTTTAGTTGAAACAGTAAAAGATGGGGTCCTCAACAGCAGATGTTGAGTTTAATGGCCTAAAGTTTGGAAATCTGAGCAAGAACTCTACTTTTTTGTGCATTGATGGTGCTGAAAATAGTGCAGAAGCGAAGTCAAAAAGCACTTCTTAGACACTGTACAGAAGATTCAGAGATTGCCCAAATTTTTTGGAAGTTGGAATATCATATCGGTGGTCGAGACCTGGCCAAATGACTTGTTCAACCGATCGACTAACATTAAAAATATGAACTCAACAGTGACGACGATCTGGCACCAATTCTTCTTGAACCTGTATAAATACTGAAGCCATGCCAAGCGTAGGAGCATCCTCAGGAGCATAAGGTTTTCTCGTGTTCGACTCACACAGTCACAGAATTCCCTGATCTCGTTTGACTTAGAAGATGAAGCTCCTTTTCCTCGTCCTCCTCTCCCTTGTGGCTGCCCTCTGCCATGCCTCTGACCCAAGCCAGCTACAGGATTTCTGCGTTGCCGATCCTCACAGCCCTAGTACTTCCTCCAACTATTAGTATAAAATTAGCGTTCACCATGTCTATGCTTAGATTTTCAAATGTATATATGTTTTGTGTATTTTTCCGTCAACAGAAAAATTCTCCGGCTTCTCACAGTATACTGACCGATGCCATCATCATATAGTGTGCCGTGATTAGACGGAGTATANAAGGACTGAACCCACCTCACACCCACCCTCGCGGAACCGAGATCCTGGTGGTGCTGGAAGGCTGCCTCTACGTGGGGTTTGTGACCAGCAACCCGGAAAACCGGTTGTTCACAAAGAAGCTGTATAAGGGAGACGTGTTTGTGTTCCCACAGGGGCTGATCCACTTCCAGCAGAACGTTGGGGACGGAGATGCAGTGGCCCTGGCCGCGCTGAGCAGCCAGAATCCCGGCGTCATCACCATTGCTAATGCCGTGTTCGGGGCGAAGCCACCCATCTCAGATGACCTTCTTGCCAAAGCTTTCCAGGTGGACAAGAAAGTGATTGACGAGTTGCAGTCTGCATTCTGGATGGATAACAACAACTAGATTAATAGTCAAATACTTTTCTTGTGATTGAAATATATACTGAAATTTATGTACTGCATGTATTTCATACTGCTTGGCAACTTATGAATAAAGCTATGGTTCTTAATTTAATATATTGCAAAGAATATGGGGACTCTCTTTCTCTCATTTGAACTATTTTCTGCTGTAAACCGTTGCCATGTGCAGCTTATGGACCAATCTTTTGATCGGGGAAAAACACCCAGAAGCTCTTCCTTCTTTCTCTTGCTCATAATTTGTGACGAACAGTACACCGGTCAACTACAATGCTGCTTATGTTAATTGAATTAACAAGACCTGCTATAGTACACCCATTGGAGCCAACCTCTAGAGATGAAGGGACTCTATCCGAAATAAAATTAGCTAGCCTTTTCATGTTTCGGCCAGCAATTGTATTCGGATTTATGCTGCTTCCTGCGATTATGTTGTCCAAGTATGTCGATGGGAGCGGCTAAGCTACAATGTCATATATATCTTTTATATGTCAACATGGGTAGAGAGTTAGACAGCGTTCTCAAGTTCATCAAGGCCATTCTGTATCAAATTTGGGTTGGGTAATTATAGGATGGATTATTGCTTATTTTGTTAGTATAAGAGGTTGTTGTAAAAAATTCCTTGATTCTTGCATTTCAATTAAATAGCTAATAGTACTCTTGTTCGTATAGTACTATATTATAATCGGAAATCCAACCATCTTCAAATTAATAATTCCTCATTGATCCGGGCCTTCCTAAAGTACCGACCGATCACATTTTTTTTATTTGCTAATTAGTAATTAGTTTTTTTTTTTTTGGCGTCATTTCTTTCTTGCGTGGTCATTTACACGCGATTGGTAACATGAATAGTTATAAAACATTGCAAACTATGCCAATATCTTGGATAGGTGGAAATGAGGGCCTAATTTTGTTAATTAGAAAACGAAAAAAAAAACTGTATTATTTAAAATGATATTGATGTAAGTTATAGAGGGTAATATTTTAGGAAAAAATTGGACTTTGTATGGCAATTTTCATGAAATTAAAAGCGTGGCTTTGATCATTAGAAAAATAACGAAAAATAATTCTTTGTAACTATATGAGGGACCTTAAAAAAATTCCCTGACAAACACAAATGAAAGTTTAGCTATATATACCATCTTTATTGATGGACGTCGGAAGCCCAATTCAATATGAGACGGACCTGCAAGTTAAACATGGAGCAAAATACTAAGCATATAGTTCTTTGCAACATATGTATCATGATGAGCCGTTTAGTTAAGACCAAAGGACAAGAAATTAAAATAAAAAATGTTGTGGGAAACCCGATTAAGATATGGTAGCATGCACCGATCCAAATTGACGAAATTCAAATGTCATCGTTTTGGGTAAATAAGAGAAGTATTTCATTTTACCACCATAGAATGGCCGAAGCTCCCACCCAACTCATAATCTCTTTACTTATTGCAAAAGCTGTCTTCAGCAATAACTGGATATGGTCGAAAGGAAGCCACGGAGCAATATTGCTTCAAGTCTTCGCTCAATCCAGATGAGGATGGTTCATATTGACGGGGCCGAAACCTTGTACGATTCGGCCAAAAATTGGTGATAGATAGTAATCTTGTCACCAGTGGTTGTTTCTCTACAGTAATTGTTGTTCGTTAATATAATAATCATACTGGGTACTCGTTATACGTTGAAGTGTGCAAAAAAAAAGTATTTAAATAGTCCAATTTCTGCTTTTGATGAATGTACATGAACAAATATAACTTGGCCAAAGTTTTATTTGATGCTCATTTAACTTATTCTTGAACAACACAAGTAATCAGATTATTATTCAACCCTTTTACATTTAACCGATGAGTAATATATTGTTTTTCTTTTAAAAAACAATATGGTTAACAAAAACTAGCCTGAACTACCGATTTTAGAGACGTTAATAGACAAGTCGATTTCCTGAGTCTCGAGATTCAGAAACTAATTTGGATAAATTGATATAGAAAAGCCAGACAATATCATGGAAAAACAAGAGCAAGATCTATTTGTGCCACTAGAACAACGAGTATACACCCTCGCATGATTTGGATGTCCTATAGGTAAGGGCGGGCGCTTAAGAACAGAAATATTAACACAATATTCTATGAATCTATCACAAAAATTAGAACAGATTTGTACGGCTTTTCCTTTTGCATTCAAACGCAGGAAAAAATCCGCAGAATCCAATGCACCAAGGTAATTTGTATGGCTTCTTCTTTTGCATTAAGGGTCTGTTTGATTGCCCTGAATTTTACTGTAGATCGCAGATAAAAGTATGCGTCAGTGTTTTTAAATTTTATCCTTCACCCATCATACGCAGGTTTCAAACCCAATGTTGGTGGACCCGAAATGGGGATTTTTATTAGCGGATACAAGTCGAACATGAAGACAAAATTTCTGAAACTTGTTGGACCAGGAACCCCTTGTCCACTTGGAAGACAGAGACATTTGAACGGATAAACCCCAAGGAAACATTCAGACTCCTCCAAGAACATGATACTCTTTAGAAGAACACCCCACCAAGTCAAAGTAGGTATGGACAATGGTGTCTATTTTTCCTTGTAAAAGCTGATGCTGCCACTCTTTTGCTATTCCAAGGAAATCGTCGTCCCAGTTTTTTTTTTTTTTTTTTCAAATAAGTCGGTGAACTTTTTTCTTGAAAACGTGTTTGATTTAGTTGCCGCTGCTTACTTCCTCCTTGCATAGAGCAGTTAGACCTGGCTTTTTTCTTGTTTGATAAACGTGAGGAAGAAGAAATCCACAGTGTCACAGCCATCCACCAGACTTGCCCAAAAATTCTTGATTATGGAAATTTAATTTGGGGAGAGGGGCACCCATTAATGTTCTGGTGAGTAGGGGTGAACAGCACCATCAATGTTATGGTGACTAGGGTTGAACAACGAATTAGCTTAATGAGTATGAGTGGAGCTCGAGTTTATGAGTCAGCTCGTTCAAATAAGCGAAATGACTTCGAGTTCAATACGTAACTACCAAGTCGAGCTCGAGCTTTAATCGAGTCAATATATTCAAACGAGTTTGTTGAGCCTCAATCGAGTTGAGCTCGAGCTCAACACGTAACGATGAATATCAATTCTATTGAAACGAGTTTGCCGAGCCTTAATCGAGCTCCTTCCGTCAAGCTATTCTTGAGCTCAAGGTTTCATTAGTTGAGCCAAGTTTGAGCTGACTGAACTCAAGCTCGACTCGACTCATGTTCAACCCTACTGGTGAGGTTCATACCAGCGTTAAGAGTGCAACTTTACTTGGGCAACCCAATTGGTAACTTTTCATGACATGGTTGGAAAAGCCAATATGACACATATAACTAGGTTTGCATTTAGGAGTTTAGAGTGGATATTTCGATGACTTTTAAAATAGAACATTCTTTCTCATTTTTTTTTATTTTTTATTTTTTATTTTTATTTTTATCCTTACATTTTCTTTTTGTGAACTGGAAGTATTTTCATCATACTGCACATATAACTTGAAGGAGCCCAAGTAACCAACCGTTTGACTGGCCTGGTGCCAAAGGGTTCTTGCTGGCACTTGGGCAATTGGCCCAGTTTGCAGCACTAAAAAAAAATTACAGTTAATATGTGGAGCTATAGTTTGTCTCCGGCGTTCAAAGATTGACGTGGACTCGCAGAAAGCACCCTGATAACGCCTGACCGGAAACTGCCGGAGGAGCAGAGTTCTAATACATTAAGAGCAGATAAGGAGTCTCCGAATCCCATTAATTCATTCGGTCCATGGGTGAAGCTACGAAGTCACGTACGTTACGTAAGCTTTAGTTAAACTAATAAAACTTCAAACTTTCCTCTCTCTCTCTCTCTCAGATATATATATTATGTATGTATATATAACAAGACAACGCTATAGAGTGGACTTGGTGATATCTGTAACCGTTTAATATTTAATAGAGTTAGGAAAATGATGAAGTTTGAATTGGTGCAAGCACCATCTCTGAGTGGTCTTGGTCATAAGCGAAGATGACTTAATTGCGTGTCCAAAATTCAAGGAAGCTGAATATTGTGTATCAATCAGCAAGGCAAGGATTGATGACTTATTCCTTGTCCTAATATTCTAACGTAAGAAAAATGGACTAAATCTTTGTCTGCAACACTATAAATGCCGATGCATGGCACCATCTTCCAGCATCCTCAGAGAACGAAAGAAGAGTTTCTGCCTTAAGAGTTGCATACAATACACGGGTTACATTCTTAAGGCTAGCCCTGAAGATGAAGCTCATATACCTTTTCCTCTTTTCTCTTGTAGCTGCCTGCTGCCATGCTTCTGATCCTAGCCAGCTCCAAGACTTCTGTGTTGCTGATCGTAAAAGCCCAAGTGCGTACTTTTCTTCTTTATACTTGTGTGTGTGTGTGTGTGTGAGCCTTGCCGTATGTTCATGGAAATTATAGTCTTTTTATCATGTTATTTTTATGTTTCTAATAGTCATATTAAAGAATAACCAAGCTATATTTAGTGACATGTTGGTAGTGTTCTTATGGCATTCATGTTCAATTACCTCACTGTCTGCTGCAGTTGTTGTTAATGGCAAGGTGTGCAAGAACCCAATGATGGCTAAGCCGGAAGATTTCTTCTTCTCTGGGCTGGACAAGCCCGGCAACACATCAAACCCCCTAGGCTCGATGGTGACCGCGGTGAATGTTCAACAAATCCCTGGACTGAACACGCTGGGCATCTCCCTGGCTCGGGTTGACTTCGCTCCATGGGGAGTGAACCCACCTCACACGCACCCTCGCGGAACCGAGATCCTGGTGGTGCTGGAAGGCAGCCTCTACGTGGGGTTCGTTACCAGCAACCCGGAGAACCGGCTGTTCACGAAGAAGTTGTACAAGGGAGACGTGTTTGTGTTCCCGCAGGGGCTGATCCACTTCCAGCAGAACATAGGGGAAGAAGATGCTGTGGCCATTGCTGCGCTGAGCAGCCAGAACCCTGGCGTCATCACAATCGCTAATGCCGTGTTTGGGGCGAAGCCACCTATCTCCGATGACCTTCTTGCCAAGGCCTTCCAGGTCGACAAGAAGGTGATTGATGAGCTGCAGTCTGCCTTCTGGATGGACAACCACAACTAAGGGCTTGGTGTGTGAGGATGCATTAATTGATATTATATTATTAATAAATGAGTGTGACATGTATGCCTACTGTGGCAATTTATTATGAATAAAGTCATGCCCTTTTATTTTGATTCAAATGATACTTGGCAGATCGGTGTGTGTAGTCATAGCTCTTACAACTGCAACGGCTGGTGACATTTTCTTTTTTTATAACGCTTCTCATTGAAAAGTTTTTATCACATATTCAACATGGTGACGAATGTTGAAGAATTTATAAAGGTATGGCTGAACCTAATGGTGGAGCAAGAAAAAATTTCTAAAAGGGGCATTTGAAAAGAGCATTCATATACATAACATAACAATATTTTACGATATTAGTTTATAAACAAATAAACCTTGAAGGGTATGTTGTTCCACCTTTGGATGAACCAAAGATACAAGACAGCGCGGGTTGGGATCTACCAAACCAAAAGCCCATGCTTAGTATAGAAGGGGGCAAGGTTGCTGAGTGGCACTAAAACCTGCTCAACACTCAAAGTTGGGACCCCACATGTGCAAACATATGTATCAGAAGGGGACTAGATTGTAATACCCCCATATTAAAAAGTTTGGTTTTGTCTCTAAGATTATCAGAAAATCTTAATGAACTTATGAAAGGAATTATCAATTGATCAATTGTCATGGTTCATAGTCTTTTTGAAACAAAACTAAAGAAGCTACCAGAAAATGGGCCGAACTATAATATTTTTTGTTACTGGAGCTGCCTTGCTGCACAGTTCACAGGTAAATTATGGGTCATAACCTTGGGCGTTTTTCTCTGTTGAAGTCTTGTCACTAATGCTTGTTCCCACGCTTTTTAATAACGAGTGGGATTCTTGTATACTACTTCATATATATATATATATCTGTGCACACATTGCATCCCTAAACTTAGGTGTATACATGTATACAGTATTTAAATAAATTTGCATCTGTCCCATGAACAAGCAGATTCGTGAAACTTTTCCGATATTGCATTTCTGGTATAACTTTGCTGATCTTCAATTCTTTTGCCTTCATGTTGGCTTCAATACTGTCCGCTGCAGTTGTTGTGAATGGCAAGGTGTGAAAGAACCCAATGATGGCTAAGCCAGGAGATTTATTCTTCTCTGGGTTCGACAAGTCTGGCAACACATCGAACCCAATGGGCTGGATGGTAACTGCAGTCAACGTTCAACAAATCCCTGGACTGAACACGCTGGGCATCTCCCTTGCTCGGATTAACTTTGCCCTAATGGTACTGAACCCACCTCACACCCACCCCCGTGCAACCTAGATCCTGGTGGTGCTGGAACGCTGCTTGTGTGTGGGGTTCGTGAGCAGCAACCTTGTGTGTGGGGTTCGTGAGCAGCAACCTCGAGAACCGGCTGTTCACGAAGAAAATGTATAAAGGAGATGTGTTTGTGTTCCTGCAGGAGCTGATCGACTTCCAGCAAAACGTTGGGGAAGGGGACGCTGTGGCCCTGGCTGCATTGAGCAGCCAGAACCCTGGCGTCATCACCATTGCTAATGCAGTCTTTGGGGCCAAGCCACCCATCTCCGATTACCTTCTTGCCCTGGTTGACAAGAAGGTGATTGATGAGCTGCTTTCTGGATGGACAACAACAACTAAGTATTGGGGCGGCGTTCTCTCTAAGGATCGAATTAAGTCCGTATAAAGAATACATATATATATATATATATATATATATATATATATATATATATATATATATATATATATATATATATATATATATATATATATATATATATATATCATATGGTTTGTGTTGGACATGTATGCCTTCTCTGGACATTTTTGAATAAATTAAGTGGCACCCCATTTATTTATTGGTGTATTGGCAAGGCTATGCTATCTTTCTTATTTGGAAGAAAATACAAAATTTGTGTTTCGTTAATCTGAATTTATTTGTGTCCAACACTCCAAGAATCATAGTTTCGGGAAAAAGATTAATGGTGAAAAATCGCCAAAGGGAACATGTTAGCTCGGCTCGACTTGGCCCCCTACCAGCTGGTCAACCTACTAGGGGGATGTGACTAGTTTTATCTGAAACTCTCTCTCAAAACAACCTTGCATGTCTTCGCCAAAATTTGAGGCTAGAGTTATCTTGGCAATACTGATTGTTTCTCTACAGTAATCGTTATTCATGAATATATTCATACTTGGTACTCAATACATGTTGAAATCTGCAAATAAAAGTAGGATTCTGGTTTTGCTTAATGCATGAGCAAAATTTAACTTGGTCAAAGTTTCGTTTGATGCTAATTTAACTTATTCTTGAAGTACCCAAGTAATTGGTTTCATTATTCTACCTTTTTACATTTAAATGACGAGTTATATATTGTTTTTCTTTCAACGAAGATACTTAACAATACATTGTCTGAATTACGGAGTCCTGACCCGTCGAATCTGGAGGCTTTAATAGACAAGTCGAATCCAGAGTCTCTAGATTCTGAAACTAATTTGGATAAAGTGATAAAGAAAGGTCTTCCAATATCATGGAAAAACATGAGCAAGATCGTGAAAAGAAAAAATTGGTTTGTGGCACTGGAACACCGAGTATATGTCCCACATGATTTGGATGTCTTCTAGGCCTTGAGGGGCATTTGGGAATAAAAGCATTAACACAATGTTTAATGAATCTATCACAAAAATTGAAACAAGTTCATATGTTCTAGTGTCCTAGGAATGTGTCCTAATTTTTAAAATTGTTCATAAATAGTGTTGGTATTGCTAAAATTGTTCATTAAAAACCGGGTCTGCTTTACTATTACATATTTGATGGTCTTTTACCGTGAGTGATGATTTTACTGACGGAAAGCATCAGACAGACCAGTCACGGATGCTGCGGTTTTAGAAAGGTTCACTGACCCTTCGTCCAACCGTCAGTGCTGATCCTCAACAGTAACGTTTTCCGTTGTTAATTACGGTTTGCTGTGCTGCCAGTAACCATTGGCAAATGTTGACGTATTTAGGAGATCAGGGTTGAAGTTTTCAGTGGAGTTAGGAACGCCAATCGCCTGCGTTAAACCTGTTGAGTCGACTTAGTCCAGTTAAGGGCAGTAGCAGTATTATTAATCTTGGCGAATAAGGCAATACCAATTCATATGTTGACTTATTATCAACTTCTAGATGAAAGAAACTTAATCGTAATTGGTTTTTCCCTAGGGTGGTCAGCCTGAAGAAAAAGATGAAAGACACATGGGCAGCATCTCATTCAAAATGGTTTAGTTGGAACAGTAAAAGATCGGGTCCTCAACAGCAGATGTGAAAGTTTGGAAATCTGAGCAAGAACTCTACTTTTTTGCACATTGATGTAGCTGAAAATAGTGCAGAAGCGAAATCAAAGAGCACTTCTTAGTCACTGTACAGAAGATTCAGAGGTTGCCCCAATTTTCTGGAAGTTGGAATATCATATCGGTGGTCGAGACCTGGCCAAATGACTAGTTCAACCGATCGATTAACAATAAAAATATGAACTCAACAGTGACGACGATCTGACACCAACTCTTCTTGAACCTGTATAAATATTGAAGCCATTTCAAGCGTAGGAGCATCCTCAGCAGCATAAGGTTTTCTCGTGTTCGACTCACACAGTCACAGAATTCCCTGATCTCATTTGACTTAGAAGATGAAGCTCCTATTCCTCGTCCTCCTCTCCCTTGTGTCCGCCCTTTGCCATGCCTCTGACCCTAGCCAGCTACAGGACTTCTGCGTTGCCGATCCTCACAGCCCTAGTACTTCCTCCAACTATTAGTATAAAATTAGCGTTCACCATGTCTATGCTTAGATTTTCAAATGTATATATGTTTTGTGTATTTTTCCGTCAACAGAAAAATTCTCCGGCTTCTCACAGTATACTGACCGATGCCATCATCATATAGTGTGCCGTGATTAGACGGAGTATANAAGGACTGAACCCACCTCACACCCACCCTCGCGGAACCGAGATCCTGGTGGTGCTGGAAGGCTGCCTCTACGTGGGGTTTGTGACCAGCAACCCGGAAAACCGGTTGTTCACAAAGAAGCTGTATAAGGGAGACGTGTTTGTGTTCCCACAGGGGCTGATCCACTTCCAGCAGAACGTTGGGGACGGAGATGCAGTGGCTCTGGCCGCACTGAGCAGCCAGAACCCCGGCGTCATCACCATTGCTAATGCCGTGTTTGGGGCGAAGCCACCCATCTCAGATGACCTTCTTGCCAAAGCATTCCAGGCCGACAAGGAAGTGATTGACGAGTTGCAGTCTGCATTCTGGATGGATAACAACAACTAGATATAATAGTCAAATACTGTTCTTGTGTATGAAAGATATACTAAAATTTATGTACTGCATGTATTGCATCCTGTTTGGCAACTCATGAATAAAGCTATGGCACTTAATTTAATATGTTACAAAGAACATGGGGACTCTCTCTCTCTCTCTCTCTCATTTGAACAAGTTTCTGTTGTAAACTGTTACCATGTGCAGTATATGAACCGATCTTTTGATCAGGGGAAGAAACATCGAAGCCCTTCCTCCTTTCCCTCGCTCATTCAGGATTATGAGTGAAGAGCAGTAGACCAGTCAACCTAGAATGTTGCCTATCATCATCTGTCAGTTTAGAACAATAACATCCATGGAAATTGAACTAATCAGACCAATTATGCTGTGACCGACCTCTGGATCAAGAGACTCTATCCAAAATAAAATTAACTAGCCCTTTCGTCTCACGGCTGGCAATTGTATTCGGATTTGCGCTCTTTCCAGTCATTATGTTAATCAACTATGTCGATCGAAGTGGCTAAGCTATAATGTCATATATATCTTTTATACGTCCACCTCCTTCCGAGTTCATCAAAGCCCGTTCTCTATCAAAATTTGGGCTAGGTAGTCACAGGATGGGTTATTGTTTATTGTATTTGCATTAGAGTTCGTTGAAAAAAATTCATTGACTCTTGCATTTCATTAAAACAGCTAACAGTACTCTTGTTGGGATACTAGAATCGAAAATCCGAACATCTTCAAATTAATAATAACTCATTGATCCGGCCCTTAGTCTCCTAAAATACCCAGTAAACGATCCACATTTTTTATTCTATAATTCGTTATTAGCTTTTTTGTATAATTTTGCATCATGTAATTCATTCGTTGTGTGCTCATTTACGAGCGATGGGTAATGGGAAGAATTGTAAAATGGATTGCAAACTATGCCTCAATCTTAGTAATATTTGGATATGGTCGAAATTAAGCGATGGAGCTTCAACCTTGAGTAACTTGCAACCAAATTTCAGGTCTTCACTCAATCAAGATGAGGGTGGTTGATATTGCCTAAACAGCAGATTTTTCTAGTAAGTGTTCACAAGTTCTTTGGATTCTTCAAACTAGTTTTTACATGTATACAAGTACTTCTTATGGCACAAACGTTCCATTGTGCCACTGGCAATAGAAGGGAAATGATAAATATGCGCTGTATCAGCCATTTTAATTTTTTTATGTTTAATAAAAAATATTCGAAATTTTGATTTTGAAAATTTAATTGTTATTATTAGTAACAATTAATATTTTAACAAGCAAGAAAATTAAAGTAACTGTAACTTTGTTAATGAAGTTAGGTTCTTCTCGAAGAACTTTCTAGTATTATAAAAAAAAATGTTGAATACATATTTCAAACGTTACTAAAGAAATTTTTATGTTAATATGCTTAATCATGTGTTAATACATGACTGGGTATAGTTGGAAAAAAAATGAAAGCTAAAACGGAAAAAGACGTATATGGGTATTATATGACAAGGAAAAAGACGTGTATTATTCGACAAAGTTGTATATATCGGGAATAAAACGAAAAAATCTAGGCAAATTTTTAAAAAAATTAAAACATTTAATAAATGCTAAAAATTATAAAAAATAAAAAATCATAAAAAGTATGAAAAAGGCAAAAAATGGGTATAATATGTGTTTTATATGAATTTTTTATTTTCTGACATTTTTTCAAAAAGACGGGATTAAAACGGGGTACTATACAATTTATTGTGTTTTGTCGTATTATATGCGTTTTTTTTCAATAAAACGTGTTTTTTTGTATGAAACTTACATTTTTTTATCAATAATATTTAAAGTCATCATTAATGCAGGGCGCAAAACGTAGTTATCCTTCTAACAATACAAAGAAAAAGTTAGGTGTGCATTTGACCATTGCCAGTTCCATATGGTAGGTTCTCTCTTGCGCTTCATTACTTCCCCATACAGTAGGACCGTTTGAAAGTCCATCGATAACGTCACTTAACCTTTGATAAATATGAACGGACAGGCTTCAATCAGGTTCCCCTTAGAGATAATATTGCGCCCTTATATATCATTATTTTATGTGTGTTATAGCCGAGTCAAATATATATAACTCATACCAAGTAATAGCAATTAGAATAGTCACATCCAATTGCAAGGTCTCCGTCGATTGATGGCACTAATTAATTAATTATTGCTTTTGGGTTGAGTTGAAGTTTTCTTGAAACGAATGGGTCTGGGGTGGAGTTAGAAATTTTGGATAGGGAACCAAATAGTATTTTCAAAATTCATACAAAGGTTAAACAATATTTTTCAAAATTTTTACATTGACTAAAAATCAAAAATTTTCAAAACTATAACTACAAATATGTTTTGTTTGAGGGCCGGGGGAGCATGGCATCTCCCGGCTTCTTCTTCCTTCCCCCCCTAAGGTGGGGCTAGTAGGCAAATTGTTTCTATTTCAAATTCTTGAAAGTTGAAGTGCAAAGAAGGTGGCATCTTAAAATCACATAAAGTAGACCATATACTTTAAAGAGGACCATGAGAACTCCCACATTCAAATGGGCAGTTGGTCTCCAACACTCACTCAACCGTGCGAGGCTGAGATGAACTTTTGAACTAACAGTTGCAGCCTTTTGACAATTCCAGTTCATGTAGTAGTGAACTAACTTATTATCAACTTGTAAATGAAATTAGAGGAAGACTCAGTTGTTCTTCGTTGTTCTCTTGGTTGGTGAGCCTGAAGACGAAGCACACGAGGGCAGCGCAGTGGTTCGGTTGGACTGGTGAAAAATCTGAATTGAATTTGTCGTGGTTGAATTTAATAGCCTGAATGCTAATTAATGCTCGAAATCTGAGCAAGAACTCATCTTGCTGATGGCGTTGATCGAGTTGAATATAGTGCAGCAGAAAGCCAAAAAGTCCTAGAGGTTGCCCAAAAGAGTTGGAAGATTATTAATATCATCGCAAAGAAATGGCCAAATGACCTGTTCAACGGACTAATAGAAAAAAATTCATGAACTCGACTCTTTCCAACTAGGACAATGCCTTCTTCAAGATCCTTATAAATATTGAAGCTCCGCCGAATGTAGCAGCATACTCAAGAGCACAAGAAGGTCTTTTCTCTCGTGTTCGTTTCAGACAACGACACAGACTTTCCTCTCAGTTGCCTAACGATCACAAGATGAAGCTCCTCATCCTTGTCCTCCTCTCCCTTGTGGCTACCCTCTGTCATGCCTCTGATCCAAGCCAGCTACAGGACTTCTGCGTTGCTGATCCTCATAGCCCTAGTACTTCCTCCAACTATTAGTACAAAATTAGCGTTCTCCATGTCTATGCTTAAATTTTCTAATATATATATGTTTTGTGTACTTTTCCGTCAACCGAAAAATTTTCCGGCTTCTCACAGTATACTGCTCGATGCAATCATCATATAGTGTGCCGTGATTAGACGGAGTA
Organism: Nymphaea thermarum; assembly: GCA_011799765.1. Taxonomy (NCBI): domain Eukaryota; kingdom Viridiplantae; phylum Streptophyta; class Magnoliopsida; order Nymphaeales; family Nymphaeaceae; genus Nymphaea; species Nymphaea thermarum. The sequence continues at coordinate 224,969 of JAANDH010000422.1, forward strand.
TAAGATGAGCTGAAGACAACAGCTCCTTTGTTCTCATGACTGAACAGATTGAAACTTTTCTAATTTTGTACTTCTCATATAATTTGCTGAGCTTTAATTCTTGGCTGCAATCTTCTCTGCTGCAGTCGTTGTGAATGGCAAGGTGTGCAAGAACCCAATGATGGCAAAGCCCGAAGACTTCTTCTTCTATGGTCTGGACAAGCCTGGCAACACATCTAACCCACTGGGCTCCATGGTGACTGCGGTCAACGTTCAACAAATCCCTGGGCTCAACACTCTAGGCATCTCCCTGGCTCGCATCGACTTCGCTCCAAAAGGACTGAACCCACCTCACACCCACCCTCGCGGAACAGAGATCTTGGTGGTGCTGGAAGGCTGCCTCTACGTGGGGTTCGTGACAAGCAACCCGGAGAACCGGTTGTTCACGAAGAAGCTGTATAAGGGAGACGTGTTTGTGTTCCCACAGGGGCTGATCCACTTCCAGCAGAACGTTGGGGACGGAGATGCAGTGGCCCTGGCCGCGCTGAGCAGCCAGAACCCCGGCGTCATCACCATTGCTAATGCCGTGTTTGGGGCGAAGCCACCCATCTCTGATGACCTTCTTGCCAAAGCTTTCCAGGTGGACAAGAAAGTGATTGACGAGTTGCAGTCTGCATTCTGGATGGATAACAACAACTAGATTAATAGTCAAATACTGTTCTTGTGTATGAAATATATACTGAAATTTATGTACCGCATGTATTGCATCCTGTTTGGCAACTTATGAATAAAGCTATGGCTCTTAATTTAATATGTTACAAAGAACAAGGGGACTCTCTCTCTCTCTCTCTCTCATATTTGAACTATTTTCTGTTGTAAACTGTCATCATATGCAGTTTATAACCGATCTTTTGATAGGGGAAAGATGTCTCGAAGTCCTTCCTCCTTTCCCTTGCAGTAAACTAGTCAAATAGAATGTTGCACATCCACCATCTGTCAGTTCAGAACAGTAGCATGAAAATTGAACTAATGAAACCAACTATTACCCAGCGCCTTCCAAGTTCATCAAGTCCGTTCTCCATCAAATTTGGGTTAGGTAATCACAGGATGGGTTATTGTTTACTGTATTTGCATTAGAGTTCGTTGAAAAAATTCATTGATTCTTCCATTTCTTTAAAATAGCTGATAGTACTCTTGTTGGTATACTAATATATTAGAATCGAAAATCCAAACATCTTTCAAATTAATAGTTCCTCATTGATCCGGCCCTTCGTCTCCTAAAATACCGAGTAAAAGATCCACATTTTTTATTTGATAATTCGTTATTAGCTTTTTTGTATAAGTTTGTATCATTCAATTCCTTCCTTGTGTGCTCATTTACGAGCGACGGGTAATGGGAAGAATTGCAAAATGGATTGCAAACTATGCCTCAATTCGATCTTAGCAATATTTGGATATGGTCGAAATTAAGCGATGGAGCTTCAACCTTGAGCAACTAGCAACCAAATTTCAGGTCTTCACTCAATCAAGATGAGGGTGGTTGATATTGCCTAAACAGCAGATTTTTGTAGTAGGTGTTCACAAGTTCTTTGGATTCCTCAAAATAATTTTTACATGTATACAAATATTTCCTATGGCACAAACGTTCCATTGTGTAGCTGACAATAGAAGGGAAACAATAAATATGCGCTATATCAGCCATTGTAATTTCTTTATGTTTAATAAAAAAAGATTCGAATAATTGTTTTTGAATTTTACCGAGCAAGAAAATTAAACTAACTGTAGCTTTGTTAATAAAGTTAGGTTCTTGAAGAACTTTCTAGTATTATAAAAAAGTTGAATACATATTTCAAACGTTAGTAAAGAATTTTTTATGTTAATATGCTTAATCATGCGTTAATATATGACTGGGTATAGTTGGAAAACAAAATGCAAGCTAATGAAACTCACATTTTTTTCATCAGTAATATTTCAAGTCATCATTAATGCAGGGCGCAAAACATAGTTATCCTTCTAACAATACAAAGAAAAAGTTAGGTGTGCATTTTACTATTCCTAGTTCCTTATATAAAGTTGGGTAGGTTCTCTCTTGCGCTTAATTTTTTCCCCATACAGTACTACCGTCTGAAAGTCCATCGATAACGTCACTTAAACTTTGATCAATATGAATGGACAAGCTTCAATCAGGCATACTCGTTCCCCTTAGAGATAATATTGCGCCCTTATATATCATTAATTTAAGTGCGTTATAGCCGAGTCAACTACATAAAACTCATACCAAATAAGAGCAATTAGAATAGTCACATCTAATTGCAAGGTCTCCTTTACCAGGTCGACTGATGGACAAAGGTTTGGACGAGAACTACCGTGTGAGACTGAGATGAACTTGAACCAACAGTTGCAGCATCGACCATTCCAGTTCATGTAGTAGTAAGCTTACTTATTATCAACTTCTAAATGAAATTAGAGGAAGACTCGGTTGTTCTTCGTTGTTCTCCTGGTTGGTAAGCCTGAAATGACAGACTAAGTACACGGGGACTGCGCAGTGGTTTGGTTGGAATGGTGAAAAATCTGAATTGAATTTGTCGTGGTTGGATTTAACAGCCTGAATGCTAATTAATGCTCGAAATCTCAGCAAGAACTCATCTTGCTGATGGCGTTGAACGAGTTGAATATAGTGCAGCAGAAAGCCAAAATGTCCTAGAGGTTGCCCAAAAAGAGTTGGAAGATTATTATGCCCATCGGCAAGAAATGGCCAAATGACCTGTTCGACCGACTAAAGAGAAAAAAAATTCTCATGAACTCGACTCCGTCCAACTGGGACAATGCCTTCTTCAAGATCCTTATAAATATTGAAGCTCCGCCGAATGTAGCAGCATCCTCAGGAGCACAAGAAGGTCTTTTTCTCTCGTGTTCGTTTCAGACAACCACACAGACTTTCCTCTCAGTTGCCTGACTATCACAAGATGAAGCTCCTAGTCCTCATCCTTCTCTCCCTTATGGCTGTTCTCTGCCATGCCTCTGACCCAAGCCAGCTACAGGACTTCTGTGTTGCCGATCGTCACAGCCCAAGTACTTCCTCCAACTCTTGCTATAAAATTACTTCTCATATCTGTGCATGTATGTATTTCCGAGGGGCTTGGCACAACTTTTTGAGGTGGGGCTGAAGTCATTCTCCATTTTGAATGTCAGAGGTGTCAACCTCCTGTGCTGTAAAATGAAGTTCACTGATACAGAAGTTGAGCTTAGCAGGAATAGCACTTGAGGACACTTAAGCAACCCATGTACTCTAAGGTGACAAGGAGTTCATTGGGAGTTTCCACTTAAGCAACCCATGCAATATTATATATATATATATATATATATATATATATATATATATATATATATATATATTCAATAAAATGAATATACTGTACTTTTATACCATTTTGCGGACCATTAATTTGTTTGTCTGTCGGCTTCAATATCTTCTGCTGTAGTTTTTGTGAATGGCAAGGTTTGCAAGAACCCAATGACGGCGAAGCCCGAAGATTTCTTCTTTTATGGGCTGGACAAGCCTGGCAACACATCGAACCCACTGGGCTCCATGGTGACCGCTGTCAACGTGCAACAAATCCCCGGACTTAACACGCTAGGCATCTCCCTGGCTCGGATCGACTTTGCTCCAAAGGGACTGAACCCACCTCACACCCACCCCCGTGCAACTGAGATCCTGGTGGTGCTGGAAGGCTGCCTCTACGTGGGGTTCGTGACCAGCAACCCGGAGAACCGGTTGTTCACGAAGAAGCTGTATAAGGGAGATGTGTTTGTGTTCCCGCAGGGGCTGATCCACTTCCAGCAGAATGTTGGGGAAGAAGAGGCTGTGGCCCTTGCTGCACTGAGCAGCCAGAACCCCGGTGTGATCACAATTGCTAATGCAGTGTTCGGGGAAAAGCCACCCGTCAATGATGACCTTCTTGCCAAGGCCTTCCAGATTGACAAGAAAGTGATTGACGAGCTGCAATCTGCGTTCTGGATGGATAATAACAACTAAGTAGTTTATGTGGGCATGATAAATAAATAGATACATTGATATCTTGATCATATGCGTTAGCCTAGAATACCTATGCTTCCATTGTCAACCCTTGAATAAAGTGATGCTCCTCCTTTTATTAATTATTTGATGCACGAGTAGTGCCTCGCCCCAGTTTGATTATAGAAAGAAATTAGTTGATATCCTTGCTTTTGTTACAAATCTGCACAAATATAAATAAGGGAGAGCGACATGATCTTCATCAGCCTATTCCAAGTTTCAAACAGTCCGTAGTTTTCTCATTTTTCTCAATGACGAAGAAAGCCACGGAGATTTTAAAATGTACCCAGTAGTGCCGATTGAGGAGGTGTTTGTTTACTACATCCTGCACAATATATCGGCCATATAGTGAGAAATATCTGTCAGCAAACCAAAACTGACCATGTTAATGTCCGTGTAATATAAGCAAGCCTTTAGTTGCCTGATGTACAACAAGATCATATTCTTGAAAGAAGAATATGAACAAGTCGTCTTAAGTATAACCGGTCCAAGAAAAAGGAGATTCTGCTTCAAAAAATATATGCATTCATTAAGCATACTAAGCATATGATATTTTCTGGAACATCATACTACACATGTTTGAATACAGCGTAAGCCTCTCTGAATACAATAGAGATGACAAAACGAATTCTCCGATTGATCCAAACTTGTTGATTTTCAAGATGAATCTATCGCCATGCTTTCAGTATGTTCCCCATCCGTGGCCATCACTGAATCCTCTGTTTCCCTCGGCACATCCACCTTTGGCCTCTGTATTGACATCCAAAGAACCAACCAATAATGAGGAAAATCAATAAACAAATATATCATTTACCAATACAGAGCATTATAGTTTTATGAAACCTTGTGGAAAGAATCTCACATTCTCAACCATTTATGTTGGCAGATGAGCAATTTGAAATTCAGATCCTACATGATCTAAAATTGGAGCCCCCTTCTGGCATCCCTCCAGATCCTAGAAAAGCAGCAATTGGAGGGTCCAATACATAATGGAACACATCCATCTGTAGTTTAATATTCAATTTCAAATGTGCGTGTTACGTGTGCCTCTGTGTTTTTGTGTGTGTGTGTGTGTGAGAGAGAGAGAGAGAGAGAGAGAGAGAGAGAAAGAGAGAGGGTGTACGTATAGGTACAGATATTTTACATAGTTGTGTGTATTTTGTCATTTTGTGCTAAAGCTGCCATGAATTTGCCAAAATGATAGGCAAATTATTTTTTTTCCTTCCAGATGATTAACAACCAGCTACCAGCTGAATCAACAAATTTTCAACTTATATTTATTTAACAGAGGCTCCAAATCATATTACCTTTGATTCAACGCCACCATTCCACATAGGTGCAAACATGTTCCTGTACACCTTAGCATCTTTCTTGTTTCTTTCTAATTGCATTTGCTTTAATGTCTTGGATATTGACTTGATCTCCCTGCAAAGAGGGAAATATGATACAGTAAATTTTCATTATTTATAGCCATATCATATGGCAACCAAAATTAGCAGGACTATTTTGTCATCATACTGTACCTGTTACCAGGATCAACTTCAAGGGCTGTCCTTACATCAAGTTCTGCTAGGTCCAGATCAAAAGTTCCTATGTATGCTTGGGCTCGTCTGTACATTGCTTTGACATTTTGGGACTCAATATCCAAAACCTGAAATCAGTCAGCACCAATTACCAGTTGCTTCTATAGCTGCTCACATTTGCAAAATGAGGTAGAAAAAGAACACCAGATGCTCAGACTAAAACCGTGATTACCTTAGAACAGAGCTGAATGGTATCATTAAAATTATTTAGCTTAAGGCTGCATGCAGCATTATTCAACCAGCAAGATACCTTTAAAGTCTTAGCAGCCTTCTCTTCACCATCTTCAAATGAACCTTCATTCAGACAATCTGCAGCCTGGCAAGAGAAACATCAAGTCACAGATATGAGATAATAACAGTAAGCATAAAATAGGAGCCTTTAAGCACTATATTACTTTGGTGTACTTCTTAGCAGCCTGCTGATACTTTCCACTCTTAAATAGTATGTTGCCTTCTTCTTTCTTCTTTCCAGCAGCATCAATTTTTTCTCGAGTGTCCATTTCCCATGGTTCTTTTTCCTGAGAATTGAAAATGTCAAGTTACATTATAGAGGAACCAAATTTTGCTCATAATAGACAAATAGAAAAGAAAACTTGTGCAAAGTAGAATTGTTTCATCTCTTATCTGATTACCTTGGTAAAGCGGATCATCTCAATTTCGTAAATTACAGTGGAATTTGGAGAAACAATCGCAAGATCCCGCTTCACTTCGGCATCTCCAAATCCATAATTTGGTTTGATAGTCACAGTGGAGAACTCACCCTTCTTCATTGTTGCAAAAGTTCGGTCCAGTCCAGGAATCACTTGTTCTGTGGATGAGAGATAAGGCGAGGAAAAGTTCTAATAAGCAAAACAACCTTCTTTAACTATTTAAGAGTATAATGATACATCATTTAGCTGTTTGGTATGCACAGGATGAGCCATGTCTATGAAAGCTCAACAAAAACCAAAAACTTGTGGTACTAACGTACACAGAAGAGAGCATATGAAGTAATCCACACAGGGTTCCTGACCTTCATCGATGACAAACAAAGCGCCCTCCCCTTGATCAAAACCCATCTTCTCAAATATGGTACCATCTTCAAGCATTCCTTTGTACCTCACTGCAGAATATTTTCCCGAGAATTTCAAAGCTTTCCCTTGCTAAATATGATTTTTGCATTTGCAAGGAAACCAAATTCATTTACAGAAAATGCTATCATCAATGTTATAGCTTATAGGTGAAAACAAATTTATCCTAAATAACAAGGGAACAAAATAAGTGGAAAATTTTGCTATATGTGATTAATCTTCGGCCAAACAGGAAGTGAAAAAAATATAGATATTATGCATTGTGAAGACATACCATGAACAACAGCTCCATCATTAGGAGTATCAAGACCTTCACCTTCTCTCAATACTTTTTTCAAGACATATGAATCACCCATTACATCAACAACTTGCTTGAAAGACAGAATTTCAATATCAATGTCCAAAGTAGAATTTGGTGGAACAGCACAATATTGTTCGACAATATCTCTTCCACTATCACTGAAAGCATCTGGAAATTGCCAGCCAAAATTAAAAATACATATGAATGCCCTTCCAAATTATGTTCCATAGTAACAATACAAATATATCAAACAAGAATTACTAACACAAGGTGTTCTATCACATACGAATAACAAGAATTAGATAACATGGGAGGTAACGTAGCTAGAAATAATTGATCGGAAAATGGAAACTACAGTAGCAATTAACTGCAATAGTCGCATGCAGAAACAGTATATGAAGTAACAACAAAAAACAAAACCACTCCTGACCACCATTGCTATTGTAACAGTATATCAGAATGATAAGGATAGATCTAATAAGTAACATGACATACACTCAGCCTCCAAAAGACTGTTCCTGAGGATGGCAACGCGAAGGCAAGACTTGCACCAGTGGCACCACTAAACATGAAAGTGATAGGTGCGACTTGAGAAACTCCATCTTAGAAAAACTACAGCAGCAAAAGTGCATGTAAAGATTTACTAACAGTAAAAGCCTTTTCCAGTATCAGATAACATAAGAATTAAGAGAACGTTCTTCATGCTAAAGGGTGCATACACAAAAGAAATGACATACACTGAGGCCCAACGGTTAATATAGCCTTCTCCCCGCTCGCCATTGTCTTGATGGCCCTTGAAATTGCAGGACAAAAATGACCTGAAAAAAAAAACATGAAGTCCGCAGACAGAGCAATCAGTATTGAAACCGAACGCCGTCCTGCATTCTTGCCCAGGAACTTACGCCTTACCTTCTTTAACATGAAATTCGATTCCTTCTTCAGGGCTTCTGGCGATAACACTCCCATCAGCCAGCCTCGCCTCATACTTAACTGGAAAATCCAACAGATGGTCAGGAAAACACACTACAATCAAAGTGGGAAGGCACCATGTACTGACAAAAGGGAAAACCAACCTTTGACTTCATCCAAGTCGCCAGGCCTTTGATCCCTCTGCCCCGGGTAGACTATCTTTTTTATGACTCCACCATCCTTACAGATATCAATGACTCGATTCCAAGAAATCAGTTCCACCTCAAAAGCTTTATCAGTATTTGAAGCCAATGAGAACGAAGCAGTCTCCAGCCTTTTCATGGTGGTAATGCCCTGGTCCAAACCTTTGTATATTTGCTCTGGAAGGACAACAATCTTCATAAAAGGAGAGATTCCAAAAGATAAAATTGAGAATCGATGAGAAAAGAAGGAAAACCCAAGTTCACCTGCACCAAGATTAAAAGTAAGAGGCTCTCCTCTATCTCTGCTAGAATCACATTTAGTTCCATCAACCATGACGACAGTGTAATGAACTGCAACGATATGAAAATCTCATTATCAACCAACGACCAAAAGACCGAAGAAAAACATCCAGATGATCAAGAAAATGAATACAGGCAACAGCAAGAAAGGGAAGAAATTTCGCCCAACCGGTGACTTCATCCCCCAATTCAGGAGTCTCCCACCCACTTCCGGACTTTAAAAGCTTCTTCTTCAGACCCAAACTGTTGATTTGTCTCTCTTCTCCTACCTTCATGGGAGGAGCAGAATCAATCTCCTCGCCCTCTTCCACGTCCTCGTCATCTTCTTCCATGCCAACAAAATTCAGATTCTTTCTTGCCATTGCTTGAGAAAACTGCATTCTCTGCATTCTTACAAACGTCTGACTGATAATCTATTCACCCGACGCCCTTCCACTCCCTTTCTCAATCCCTTCAGCCGTCACTCTTCCTAACACCACTTACCATCTACACACCAAGAATCCTCGGGGACGTACGCAGCCGCGTGCTGTTCATGCACAGAACAATCAGGTGTCGAGAAAATTTCCGCCGATCACTTCCAGTGAGAAACGGCGAAGAAATGGCGAGATAAAGCCTCTGGTGACCGCTCTCACTTGTAATTGGTAAACCAGTGTCTATGCGAACGGATCCGTTATTTGAGGACCCGTTTCGAATTCAACTCGAACCAAGACTCTAGATCGGGTTTAGATAGTTTTCTTGAGAAACAAATTCAGACAAGAGCTTATCCATGGTTGCAGTATAATGAAAAGCATTAACCTCCATTAAAATCCCATAATAGGGCTTGGTTCTTGCATGGATTTAGAACAAGCACAGTAGGCTGTTGAGTGCTCCATGTGATGCCATTCTGCTTGTAAAAGGAAAAATAATGAAACTTTGCCTCTGATTTCTTCAACAAAACTTGGCAATCTTTTCATATATATTCAAAACCCTGATCTAACTTTTGCTTTACTGAACTTGATCACGATATGAATTAGCATTTTTGGATCGATTGGTTATGATATAGATCAAACATCTTTCTGCCTCCAATCTTAGCCCGCAGAAATGCCCAAGGACATAAAATTTCATGTTCTTGTGTCTCAACCTAGAAGAAATTTCAAGATCCGGTCGGTTGGCATGATTAACATCCAAAGTCTGAACATGGGTCGAGACCATAATAATTTTATTGTTGATTCCATTCCAACAGATCTTGGATTTCATGTCTGATATCATGATTAAGTTGAGCTGTACAAAGCGATACTAAGTTCATGCTCACACTCAAGAACAACTAATTAAATTGCTTCCTTTTACCCTTTCAGATACTGTTATATTTGTTAAAACTATATATCTAGGGCAAAAAAATGTATCCCGAAAAATGCCCAAACTTGAGTTGATTTCTGTCAAGGAAACAAAAATGCAAGAATCGACTTACAAATGGCCGGGGGACTTGTGTCAATACATTCCATGATCGGAAGGTCGTGCTTCTCCGGCAAGACACAACAGGGAACATGTTTATAGAAACAAGGAAACCGTTGCAAAAAATCTCCAGGAACGATTTAAATCCGCTATCCACTGTCGCTAAAAACTTCTAGCGACTGCTGAATCGTATTAGGCACGGTTTTTCAGACGTGAGAGAGAGAGTCCAGTAATACAAAACTAATTTTTTATTGGGCATCGTTTTATATAAAAAATATTAAAACTTTCATTAAATTATAAAACATTCTTACTGTTTCTCACTATTGATTTTTCAGCGGCTTCCAGAAAAAAAGTAACCCCGACGCCATGGCAGATATTGAATCGCATTAGTCTCTGCGCCCATAGAGACATCTCTATCACACATCACTTGGATGTTCCTTCCAGTTGTACTAAAAGTTTGCAATTTGTTCGCTGATTCAAGCTACCGACAGAAATCTCTTCCAGCCTGCTAAGGAGTTTTCACCAATGATTGGTTGAGTATCTCAGATTGAAGCTGTAGCTTATTCATAAATTTTAGTTGAAAATATATCCGCTGCTATTTCTTTTACCTTGAAATGCTACGTGAGTTTACTTACTCATCGAAATCTTGAACTTTTTATAGGTTTTCATATCTTTACTAGAAAGTTTTAAGGGGAATTAATGGCGTAAAGGTAGAGAATAACAAGTATGTGTTTATGTCCATCATCATCGTGTCAGTGAGGAGGTGTGTTTTGTTGAAAACATGATGATATAAATCATTTTGCTTCTTGATCATGCAAAAATAAAGCGCATTTGTTTCTTATGATCAAAACTGGAATGAGGCGATTCATGAAATATTGACAATATTATATTTTTGTCCAAGGCTTCAACTATCATTCAGGAGGATAAATATAGTATACTAAGCTTTAAAGCCGCTGGAAAGCATATCATTTAGAAAATGATGCAGGTCGATCTCAGAGGAACATTTCATGAACTAGTGCAGAACGAATAATGCAGAAATCGAAAACAACATTCATGATTCATGTGTGTTTCATAGAGGGGCGGAAGAAGAACCTGTAGAGGCGACCGCCGACTGAATGTCGGCGGCTGTGGGAAGAACGGCTACAGTCCCCATATGCTCGCTCCCCAGCGGCGGCGGTGGCGGCGGCGGCAGTGGGTTTCTCTCCTCAGCCATAACAGCCCAGTGATGGGGACAGGCAACTCACGTATGGCTGAGGGGACCGATTACCCAGACCGGAATAACTTGATGTATCTCTCACCATCACGAGACAAGTATTTATACTTAGGGTCCGAAACGAATATGGACCCTATCGACACAGGGCTATCCAGATGGGGAAATCCCAACAATCTCCCACTAGTCCAAGTCGATATCAAGGGTAAATAAAATGAATGGATTAGCCTTAAAAACTCTAAGGTCCCACATTGTTGTCTTACAAAACTTCTCAACAAACAAATGAGAATACAAAATAGACAACAAGCTTAATGAGAATCAACAAACTGTATGTGATCACATTCAAAAAATGTTTGTATAATAGTGTGCTTACATTGAACTACACAAACCCATCCTCTTAACATGTTCAGAGAACATACCAGATGCTAGCGCTTTAGTAAGAGGATCTGC
>JAANDH010000423.1:0-45653 GCA_011799765.1 Nymphaea thermarum
AGAGAGAGGGAGAGAGAGAGAGAGAGAGAAAGAACACTTTTCATATCGTCCCCTAATCTCTATTTAAAGAGAGATTAGGGCATGGCTGTGGCTGTTACATAAGTAAGACATAAAAAGTTATAAAAAGACAAAAGGGAACTCTAACTTTTAAATAATCAAATAACTACCACACTTAAAAATAAACTTTGTTATTTCAACATCTGCTACGTCCCTTCTTCTACAACTAACCCTTATTGATGTAATTTTTAGTCTATGTTTTTGTTTTCTTCTTTATTTTAAAAATTGATAATGAAATTAGTGGAAAATTTTTCGTTCCTTATTCTGTATCTTTTTCGACTTTTTGAATTCTGGATATTTTCCCAGGGAAAACAACTTCGCTGAGAAATACTTGAGAAAGACCTTGTTGATAAAAAACTGAGAAGGATTTCTGTAATTATATTTTACCATTATTTTAATGATTTTCATGAACTATGATTGATGGAACCGCTGGTTGAGAGCTATTTTCTTAACTAGATGGTCATTTGTGTCTTTCCTGTTACACAGTTCTTTATATATATGAGATGGAGATGATAAAAGGTGAGAGGCTTTTTGTAAATTACTGTTCAGCTACTTTATTGTGCTCTAATTTACACACTTTTCTACATAAAAAATTGTTCAACACTGTAGTGTGATAAGTAAAACAAAAAAAATTGCAGGACGGTTGGTGATTAAGATGTCCAAGCCATCTTGTGTTTATTATTGTGGCTCCTCAGGTAGCCTGATCAGTGATAAGTTCTCACAAAATCCTAAGTCCTGTTGTCTGCCTTTCTGTTGCTGATATACATGAAGAATTATGCTTAATGACATGATCATTTGCATCTAACTTTTGGTTTTGGTGCTTGGAACTTACACAGGTAAAAGCATATTTGCAGCGGCAGTGGACGAGAATTTTGTGTGGTAAGGTGTCACTTCAGGATTTTGTATTCTCTAAAGAGGTTCGTTTGGGAACTTACAGTTCCAGGACTTCTTCACTCCCACCGGCAGCCATTGTTGCCATGAAAGCAATGAGAGCTGATCCTAGGGCAGAACCTCGGTATGGTGATCGGATACCATATATTGTGGTCCATGGGGAACCTGGAGCTCGGTTGATTGACTTGGTTGTTGATCCATTGGATGTTTTGGATATTAACTCCCCATATACACTAAATGATTTATACTATATTAAGAAGCAGATCATCCCACCCTTGCAAAGAGCTTTTGGACTTATTGGGATGGATTTGAACCGATGGTTCTCTGAAATGCCACGGCCAGTTCGCCCGACCTTGGCCAAGCGCTTTGCAGTATGTGGAAATGCTCCAAAGGGAAGAATCTACTCTAAGGTGGGAAGAACTAGAATAGACAACTACTATACATCAAGGCACTGCACCATATGTGGAGAAATCATCCAAGGAAGAACCCTTGTATGTGACAGTTGCTCCAGGAAGGGGCCTGTAGTTGCCGCATGTATGACTGGCACAACTGCAAGATTGGAACATGATATCCAACACCTAACTGCCGTAAGCTTATCTCTGATTTTGCTTTTGATTTGGTGCACAAATTTTTCCAACAGCTTTTGTTTAAACTTTGCTCTTTTAAGAGTTGCAATATCCTGGTTGAAAAACTTGTGGAACTTCTATCTTCAATTTACGGGATTCCCTAAGAGAACGGATTTGACTGAGATGGAACTCTACAAAATTATGCAAATAGACTTGTCTGTTAATTTTTGGATAATTTCTTTTCCAGAATTCTCTCATTGGTTCGAAACTACACATTATGCATCAGTCTATTTTAGTGTGTAAATAGGATCTTACAGGTTCAGAAATTTAACAATCGAATACTTCATATATTACAAAAATCTATTGGAAACCAAATTTACCATTCCAAGAATACATCTTTAGGTTAAATTGTGAAAAGTGCTTTGGAATAAAACTTGTGATTACATTGCAAGAATCTGGTTGGATCTCTATTGTGTTAATTTGACACATGAGATGTGAGTTCTGAGATACAAGTGCGTTAGTTGTTTGTACCTTCTTTACTTTTTGTTATTGTCAGCATGTATTGCTTCAGAATTCGGATTGTCATGACATGTACCTGCTGTAACTTGTCTTGAGACCAATAAAGGTGCCAACTTGCCCAAACTCCAAGCCATAGTTAGGCACAGACTTCAGGCTCTGTTACAATCATTTGAAACAGGCTGCTCAATGGTTGGAGCTTAATCAAGATTTAAGAAACTTTTTCTACATATCTGTTTTGGCATCTACATTTCAATGTAGCCCAGGTGGCTGCTGAAGTGGAACCATCCATTTTCTTTTTTGGTGTGTAGAAGGATTACAATGTTGGGAGAAGGTTTAATTTTTTCTAGTGTGCTTCAGTTAGCTTCCTTTCACATTTTAGGTTTTTGTGTTTTTTACCATTTTCTCGAGTCTCAGCTAAGGACTGAATTGGAATTTTCAAGGGCCTGAGCCGCACTTCTATTAGGAAGTGAAATGGCTTTGACTGGATGGGTGGGGTCCTTATAGTGTTAAGAGGGCTGGTTCCTATTGGGAGTTTGAATGACGGAGACGATACATGTAATTGCACAATAGAGAGCATGTTGAATCACGACGGTTCGTTCCCCTTCTGAAATTGATGATAGCTTATTTCCTCGATGCAGATATGCAGACATTGTGGTGGTGGTGATTGGATCACAGAAAGTGGTGTCAAATGTACATCGCTTGCATGTCCTGTATTCTATGAACGGCGAAAAATTCAGAAAGAGCTGCAGGCTGTCTGTACAGTTGCGTCAGTGGCTGGATTTTATCCAAAATGCATGGTCGAGTGGTTCTAACTAGCCTTATGCAAGGGTAATGGAGTCTCCTTACTGCACCTTTTGAGGTATGATACTGATTGCTGGAGTCGGCTGCTACGTACTGTTCCATGAAAATGGTCTGATCACCTTCGATATGATTGAGACATGATTCGGTGGGCAGCTGGTTGTTGGTGTCCGGTGCTGTCAAGCAATCTCCTTGTATAGTTACATTTAGCAACAAAATCTTGTTTACGAGGATGCGATAAACACAAAAAATTGTACCATATCGTAGTTGCAGGAATCGTTTCATGATACACAAACTAAAAATTATTTGTACAAGGACACAATAAGTACTCACATAACACAACTGGAGGATTCGGTGTACGATACACTCTAATAAAAATGTTTTTACAAGGATGACAATAGCACAAAAAAAACTAAATGTGACAACGGCACTGTGTGGACTGGTCTTACAATAAAAAGTTATTTACTAATAGGTGATAAGTGTTAGAATGTATATGTCCCTAAAACTGGGTCCTAACATTGGTATCAAAATTGGTTTGACACTTGAACTTACGGTCCTACACCCACAAATAATAGATGGTCAATTATAACACCTCAAATGTTTAGTTTCGTACTGAAAATTGTGAGTTTGTTTCATATACTTGTTTAGAGATGGTTAAGTTATTATTATCATGGATTCTAATCTTTTTAAAACTCGAACCGGAGTTGTTAGGGAGCATGTTGAAATCCTTCAAACCGACTTGTGATAAATGATATTCTCCTTTGTTTCTTTTTGTAAGGCAATTGTCATGAAGGCAAATAAATTTTGAGTAAAGAACTGTCGTTGTGAACAAACAAAGGGACGATTTTGTCAACGACTAGAAGGTGACTGATGGACGTAGGAAGGCATAAATCAATGTACAAAATATTTTAGGTTTTGATTCAGCATTGATTAGACTTATGTGAATCTCTAGCACAGACTTGAATAGGTTGGGTGCAAAAGATCCAAAGTTTATGCGCTTGATTTTGTTAGCTCTAAACCAGAAATGTGTATCCATTTAATTTGATCCAAACCTGAGAAAGATCCTACAACCCTAGAGTTGAATCAAGACTCCGATAGCATACATATCCTAGAACTGGATCCAACAGAAAATGGTGAAAATTAAGGTGCATTTATATCTATATATCTATACATATATCTATATGTATGTATATCACATATATTAGTATGCTAATATATGTCTTGAGTTGAGTGTGGGCAAGGTTAGCCCCTAGGAAATATGTTACGCTGGGGTGACTGTCCGGCGTAGGAGCTAACGCAACAACCTTGCCTTGACTTGATTCTTAGTGCTGCAACGAGGGTCATATTGGTTGGTATCAACTTGGAATTATGGCTCCAAAAGGAAAGCAGGTCAGACCAGGGGATGTGACCAATCAGATCATGCGGGATTTGGGAT
The DNA here is from genome assembly GCA_011799765.1 of Nymphaea thermarum. Taxonomy (NCBI): domain Eukaryota; kingdom Viridiplantae; phylum Streptophyta; class Magnoliopsida; order Nymphaeales; family Nymphaeaceae; genus Nymphaea; species Nymphaea thermarum. Next base: position 4,267 of record JAANDH010000423.1, read on the forward strand.
TGTATGCTTGAACAGCAGATTTAGAGCGGATGTAAATCATGTTCATTTGCAGAACTTGAGCTGCGCCAAGGGCAAGTTGAAATGTTTCCCTGCAAATGCCAAATTCAATTGTGAATGACGCAAACAGGTCCCTGTAGACACGGCGGTTTCAATATTGGTGGCACGTTCCCAAGAATCTGCGTCAAGCAAATACTTCTATAGTCATACGAAGTCTGGCAAGGCCATTAGCATCGACAAACCCTTACTCTCTTGATAGATTCAATAGTGCATATGGGATGTCTGAAGCAACAAGGGATGTAGGGGCGCCTAATGTTAGCAGTCAACAACTCCAAGAACTTGGATGAGGTGCGTACACATTTGGATGCCAAAGAACGTTTTTGCACATAGGAGAACCGTAAGGTTTGTGGGAACCATGCAGAACTACGAAAGCACATGGTTTCTTGTCATCCTCTTGCTCGCCCATCAGAAGTGGATCCCCCACGAAAGTTGGAGTGGGAGAACTTTCAAAGATCATATGACTGATAGATGTTCTCAATACATGCTGACTGCTGATGATTATCATGGATATGAAGGCAATCGGTGGACATCTTGCTTTGTTCATCAAGTGTTTGATCCAGTATTCAGTTTCAAGGGAAGGAATAGACGAAGGTCAAGATCAAGGGGAATGAGGTCACGTGGTCAACAATGGGAAGATGCTTCAGGTCCACCTGAAGATACTACTGGTTCGGTTAGGCCTCGTATTTTTTCTGCCAAACTGAGGGTCTAGCCAAGCTGGGTCCTTTGGATTAATATCTGGTGGATTCAATTACTCATTCTTTATGTGACCGTTCTTGGGAGCATATGATGGAAAGTTCCTTCTTCATACTTTTGAATGTCGTAGATGAGATCCTTCTGGAGCTGCTTATCTGCAATCAATATCTCCTCAATCTCGTCTTCTTCAGGATTGTACGCAGACATTCCATCAGGCATCCTGTAAGGGGCCTGTTCTTACTCTCCAGCAATCTCTTCAGTTCTATGAATATCGGAATCACATTCTGGACTCTTTTCTACCTGACTGATTACCCGACCTCTAGCTGCTACAAATGTTCCATTGTTGTTCCCTGGTTCATCGTCCATCTCAGTTGCATCAGCTGCTGCTCCTGAACCTCGGGGGGTTGAATCCTCATTCCTTTGCATGCTAGTACTTGTATAGCACTCCTGCCAGTAGACGATATTGAAGTATTTTAGCAACCTTCAGCCACACATTCATAGATTTTTAGGTGCTCGATTAAAACTGAAAGAACTAACAGACACCAGATTACATTACGTTTAGTGATTTTGTTCCTTAAGCCTAATCGCAGAGCCCATGTGCAAAGTATACGACCTCTGTCCAGTACCTTTAGAACGGACTGTGCCCCAGGTTCAAAGTCAATTAACCCGACGCCTTCTGCTGACTTAGCTGCAGCTACAGCCTGCATGCACAAAAGATCTCAAGAGTAGAGCTGAAATCCTAGATATCGGCATGGCTGGAAAAAATAATTAGCATGGCCAAGATGTTCAAACTTTAAAGGCGAAAGAATGTCTAAGGTTATTGGACTGCCAAGGGTTCAACTAAAGGAGAGGACTAGAAGAAAAAATGCAGCATGTCCAATACCACTTGAACTTTCAGATCATCTAATGAACTGCAAAACACAAAAAGTAGGACTGTATATTTCCAGAACAAAAAATCCAAAATCCAACTTGAACAAAGTATAAACTTGGTTGGGAGTTCAAATTGCTGTCACCCTCCTTATCACATTGGGGTTGAAAGACTTCATTGCTACCCGATGCTCACTTCAAGGTATTCCTTTGGTCCAAAATTTTCAAAAAAATCAGGTGAATCCGAATGTCTAAATTATTGGAAAGTCTTTGGCCATTAAATGCCCTGCAAATTCTGTATTTTGTCAACACCCTGGTGCTGTCGCCATGGAGGTTTCCTCTTCTCCTTCTCAATGATCTGCTCCCTCTAGGAATGTAATACTGATGGAGCCCATGACCGTGCTTGCGACTTTGCAGCCTTGTTCACCTTCATGATTGGCGACTTCAATTTTTCCTAGAGGGCAAAAACCAAAAACTTCGAATGTCTAATGTTCTAATTTCAATTATATCAGTCTTCGAACTCGGATTGACCTTCTGCTAACAAATAGATGGGCAGCAGAACACCCAACTCTCTCTCTCTGTATATATGTAGCATTTGAATCAGAAAAACAATTTGGTTGTTAAATATCAGACCACCCACCCATTAATGAACTTCAGAAAATCAATTCGCAGTTGAGATCCTGATGTAACTGAAATTATTGGATGTTTCATGGTTGATGACTTCCTGACTGATCGCGAAAAAAGTGGTCACGGACTCTTTCCTATTCAAAGGTTGGAAGCCTTTGAAGAAGGTAACAATTCTTCTATCAAAAGACGCTTCAATCTTGTTTTGTTCATTCGTTGGTTGGCAACTGGATTCCAAAATTAAATACTCTTCAATACTTTTAATGTGCAGCAGCAGAACATGATGCACCAACAAATAACAATCGTTGAGGCGATAGAGAAGGCGAGGCCTGCGAAGCCTGTGACCGTAGCATGAACATGGAACACGATCCAACTGATTCAACTGACCATAAGATGATCCCCTTTGGACAGTACGCAATTAAAAGAAAGAAGTCATCACAACTTTCCTAGTCTTCCAAGCACATGGTGTCGACAAAAACAAATCTGAAGAATTTTGTTCTTAATGCATAAAAAAAGAAAAGGTACCATCATCCATTTACCTGCAAAAATCTCCTTTACTTTCAGTTTCTTATTCAACTTCTTATACTTGAAGTCTCGCTTTCAAGTAACTCCTTAACAATAGAAACTGTCTTACCCTGTTAGTGTTGAGTGATTGAAGACAAAATATAGTAGTGCACAAAAAGCTACTCCCGGTATCCACTAGGTTGAGCCAGAAATTTTTTTTTTGGTGGGGGCACTCATTCAATACTTTTAATTTTTTGGGACAAACATATGTATTAAACTAATTTTGTGAGGCTGGTGTGGGAAACTTCCCCACACCAGCCAATAATCTCCATAAAAATCAACAAGCACATGACTCTGAACTGTACAACATGCATGAAAGCCTACCAAACCATGCAATATCTCAGGAGCTCAGGACACCAGCTTTGCCCTGAACTGCATCAGGTTTTATACTTGGAAGAGCCAGTATTTTATCCTTTGTTGAAGAACATATAGCAGAAGTTGACTGAACAAATGACGGCTTTGTACATAAACAAAGCCACCAAGGAAGTTTGACTAGCTAACAGAAAACACATACAAACAAAGACATTGTTTGCCTATCTTTGTGATTTACGTAAATTCACACAAACTGATTTGGATGCCCAACTTTGTTGGGCACTGTTAGCCTCGGTTTGTCTAACCACCACAACAGCCGCTCGCTGCAGCACTCACACACACAGCCGTAGGAAGCCCAGCTTCTCTTCACGTGAAAGATTATTCTTCATTAGGGTTTGATTATCCCTTAAGAGGGCTTAAGTACATGACGTGCTGGGTGGGGTCGCACAATCTGACTAGACCCGACCCGGTACAAAGGAAATTACTCACTTAAAAGCACTCAGAAATAATAAAGACAGAAATTAAAGAGTGGCTGAAAAGAAATGCTGAATGAAATAATGAAATAACTTGCGCCTAACAATTTTCCCCCCTTCAAAAACACCTTGTCCTCAAGGTGTAAAATCTGGAAATCGATTAATAATATCTTCCGCTTTTTCCCATGTTGCTATGCCTTCCTTGGTATTTTCCACTCGATTATTCGTCGGTGGAAGGGAACAGCCCTGGTTTGGTCTTTGGTAATGGGCTCCAAAATTATGTCATCTTAAGTTGGTGGTTGGGAACACGACTTAAGCTTGGAGACGTGGAAAATGGGATGTATTTTACTTCCAGCCGGTAGTAGCAACTCGTAAGTGGGAGGACCAACGCGCCTGACGATGCGAAACTGGCAACGTAGCAGGAGGCGAGCTCATTGTGCCCTTGTGGCCGACGCTGCTGCTTGGGTTGGCCGACGTAAATACACCCACTCGTCTACTTTATACTATTGTTCTCTGTCTCTGCGGTTGTATTGGATTACCATTCAGTTGCGCGCCGCAGTGAGAAGTGCCTTGAGATCTCCCAAAATGGCGTCCCTGTAGCGGAGCTGAGTGTCCACTGACTCCTCTCTTGTCGTGTTTGGCTGATAACGACATAAGGTGGGAGGAGGACGCCCATACACCGCCTCAAATGGTGTGATGCCGGTAGAGGAGTGCCAACTTGTGTTGTATGAGAATTCAGCCCACGACAAATATTCTGCCCAGAGGTGTGGTTGTTGCCCACAAAACAGCGTAAGTAAGTTTCTAAGCACCTGGTGTTTACGACCTCTGTTTGGCCATCGGTCGGATGGTACGTTGTGCTCAACTGCAACTTCGTGCCCAGTAACTGAAAATATTCCTTCCAGAAGGCACTAATGAAGATGGATCTTTATCACTGGTTATCGATCTTCCATGCAGCTTCCCAATATGCTCTTGGACCAATATGCTCTTGGAAAGCGAGGGCTACCGTCTTTGCTAAATATGGGTGCGACAATGGTAGAAATGTGCATATTTTGATAGGCGGTCCACCACAACCAAAATAACAGACTTTCCCCAGGATGAGGGTAGGCCTTCTATGAAATCAAGCGATATGTCTTCTCTGGCATGGGAAGCGGTTGAAGCAGTCCTGCTGGCTTCATGGTCTCGTATTTGTTCTGTTGACAGATGTCGCACCTCCTTACAAAATCGATGATGGCTCTTTTCATCCCTGGCCAATAAAATGTAGGTCGCAGTCGACGGTAAGTGCCCTCCCCTCCACTCCTTCATGACCAGCCGTGCTCATTGCGGTAATGATGTATAAGGGTTTGCGGCAGGGCGGACTTGGGTGGAATGAAGATGCGTCCGCTGCGATATAGGTATGGTGATTTCCACTCATACCCATACACCTAAAAGGGGATTCCGCTCCAACTCTTCCCTAATTTTCTTTACCGAGGTGGCTCTTTCTTGTGCCTGTCGAAAAGTGAGCATGGACTTGTGAGATTGAAAAGCTACTAACCTGATGGTCGTGGGATCGAGATAGGTCGTCCGCTGCCTCATTTTCTTACCCCTTGCGATAGTAGATTTTGGAGTCAAAGCTCTTCAATTTCAGCATCCACTTTTGCAGTGATGAAGATAGGGTGGGCTATTGCAGGCAATGCTTGAGGTTGCAATTATCGGTTAACACAATAAATTGTTGTTGCCCCACAAGATAGTGCTTCCATTTGAAGACGGCAAGGACTATGGCGATCGCTTCTAGTTCATAGGCTGATTTACTAGCAAATGTCGGGCCCATTACTCGGCTGAAATAAGCAATTGGGTGTTCTCTTGGCTCAGTACCGCTCCCACCCCCAAATCGGATGCATCTGACTCCACGGTAAATGAAACCTAAAAATTAGGCATCTGTAAAACCGGGGCTGTAGTCACTGCCTCCTTGAGTTGTTGAAAGGCTTGTTCGGCTTGAATACTCCATGCAAAACAACCTTTCTTAGTTAGGGCTGTGAGAGGAGCTGCGACCAGACCGTAATTCCGAACAAATTTATAGTAGTAACTCGTGAGCCCGAGGAACGCACGCTGCCCGAGGAACACACGCAGCTCTCGTATGTTTTTAGGTGTACTCCATCCTTTCACCGGATGGACTTTATCATGTTCCATGCTTACTGTCCCATGACTTATCACATGCCCTAGATAAGAGATCTTGGGAGTGCCAAAAACACATTTAGAGAGTTTGGCATGTAGCTTGTGTCAAAGCAAAGCCACTAAAACAGTCCGTAAATGGTGGAGGTGTTCTTGTTCCCCTTGGCTGTAAATCAAAATGTCGTCAAAGAACACCAATACGAACCGTCGTAAGAAGGGGCGAAACACGTTGTTCATCAGCGACTAAAAAGTGGAAAGTGCGTTTGTCAGTCTGAAAGGCATGACGACGAATTCGTAGTGCCCGTTGTGCGTGCAGAAAGCTATCGTAGAATGTCATCCTTCACCATGCGAATCTGATGATACCCTGAGCGGAGGTCTAGTTTGGAGAAGACGCATGCCTCATAAAGCTCATCTAACAAGTCTTCCACAATGGGGATCAGGTACGTGTCCTTGTTAGTGATGACATTCAAGGCACGATAATCCACACAGAAACGCCAGCTTCCATCTTTCTTTCTGACCAGCAAGGCAAGCGAAGCAAATGGACTACGGCTTGATTGAATTACCCCTGCTTCCAACATTTCCTGCACAAGTTCTTCGAGGGTTTCTCGTTGGACTCGGCCGTGGCGATACGGTCTGGATTTAATAGGTTCGGCCCCCGGTTGTAACTCAATACGATGTTCATATCCTCTCTCTGGCGGCAATGTCTTAGGCGTGCTAAAAACTACCCCAAACTCCTGCAGTATTTCCTGCAACGTTCTTTTGAACTCAGCGGAGCTGAATCAAATCTCTTTTTCTTCCGTATGTGTCTGCACTTGAGTGGACAACAAAAGAAAAGAAGCAATGGCCCTTTCATCATGCGGGCAGTGGGTGCTTCTGAACAAGGTCGCCTGGGGCTCGCCTCCAATGTAAACCTTTCGTTCGTGGGTCCCCTAAATTGCATTTTCATGCCCACAAAATCTCATACCACTTCTCCCAATTCGCGCCTGGATGCCTAACACCAGGTCGGCTCTCGCCATGGCTAAAATGTATAACTGAGAAGTGAAAACCTTGGATCTCTAGCCTTTCCATTGCTTTCCATTGCCTATCCCTGCATCTTAGGGTGCTCCCGCCTCCTACCACCACGTCAAAGGTGGATTGAACCTCCATATGACAGCCCAGTGTCCGGGCAGATTTCTCACAAATGAAATTGTGAATCGAGCCTGTGACGGGCCAGCTTCGCAACTTGCCTTCCACACGCATGAGATGCGGAACCTCATCTCCAGCCAATGCATGTAGCGCAATTTCGGGGACCGTCTGGTTTTCCATCACCTCTGGTTCCATCGGCAAGGGCAGAGTTGCATCGGCCTCTAGTGGTTCATCGCCCTCCTCGACTAGGTACATATGTAGCCGTCTGCAGTTATGCCCTGGAACGTACGGTTGATCACAGTGAAAACAGTTCAGCCATCTCTTCTCCTTGATTTGCTCGGGCATCAAATGTCTCACAACTTGGCGCGGCCATTCCCTTTTGATTTTTTCTTGGAGCAGGAGGAAAAACGTCAGATTTGGGCTTCTCTTGTGGACTTGTCCTCGCATCCGGCCACGTCTTATGGAAAGTATCACGTGGGCTGGTTCTCTCACGTCCTGCTAAAAGTGCCCCGAGTGATCGTGTGTAGCCGTTCGTTTTTCTCTTCCAGCGCAAGCTAATTCGAAGCAGTCCATTAATGTTCGTAGCTTCATGCGTATTTCATCCTTCAAACCTGCTAGGAATGCGCCAATGAGGGCAGAAAGGGGCCATCCACGCACCATATTCATCAACGCCTCAAAATGTTCCTGGTACTGCAACAGCGTACCCGATTGTTTAATGCTAGGAACGCGCCAATGAGGGCTGAAAGGGGCCATCCACGCACCATATTCATCAACGCCTCAAAATGTTTCTAGTACACTCCAACACCCGATTGTTTAATGCTAGCAACGCACCAATGAGGGCTGAAAGGGGCCATCCACGCACCATATTCATCAACGCCTCAAAATGTTCCTGGTACTCCAACACCCTCAAAATGTTCCTGGTACTCCGACACCATTGTTTAATGCTCGACAACTGTACATAGTAGTCGAGATACGTCGACGGCCCAAAGCGCGCCGTGGGCTCTTTCACCAATGTCGCTTAATCCAGTCTCCCTTGCTATGACACCAATGAACGGAACCAACGCACCGCCGCCCCTTCGAAATAAACTGTCGTACTCTTTTGTCACCCACGATTCCTTGGCAATCGAAATAATGTTCGGTGGGAACACCCAACAACTGATTGGGTCGTCTCCAAAGAACCGCAGAAAATCCATCTTCGTTGGGCACCACACTGCGCCTCCGTTCCTTGGCAAACCCAACACCCTGCGCTCGTCCGATTGGGTCTGGTCTGAATCAAGCGACTGATGCCGGGAACCTTGTCGTAGGCTTTCACGCAAGAGTGCCGACATCGCCTGCTGCTCCACTAACATGGCCTCCAATCTTGAGTCCAGAGCGTTGATTCAACCCATGCATCCGCCCTTCTAGGCCGCCGATTACCGCTTCCACTTGATTTTGGTGTTGTTCCACCGCTGCAATGGCATCGTGCTCAGTGATTCTCTCCGCAATGATCGATGACCGCAATGATCGATGACGCTCTGATACCTTGTTAGCCTTGGTTTGGCTAACCACCACAACAGCCGCTCGCTGCAGCACTCTCACACACAGCCGTAGGAAGCCTAGCTTCTCTTCACACACAGTTCAGCCTCTTCTCCTTGATTTGCTTGGGCATCAAATGTCTCACAACTTGGCGTGGCCATTTCCCTTCTGATTTTTTTCCTGGAGCAGGGGGAAAACGCCGCCAGATTTGGGCTTCTCTTGTGGACTTGTCCTGGCATCTGGCCACGTCTTATGGAAAGTTTCACGTGGGCTGGTTCTCACGTCTTGCCACGTCCTGCTAAAAGTGCCCCAAGTGATCGTGTGTAGCCGTTCGTTTTTCTCTTCCACCGCGAGCTAATTCGAAGCTCGTTTTTGTCTTCCACCGCGAGCTAATTCGAAGCAGTCCATTATTAATGTTCGTAGCTTCATTGCTTGAACTTCTATGCGTATTTCATCCTTCAAATCTGCTAGGAACGCGCCAATGAGGGCTGAAAGGGGCCATCCACGCACCATATTCATCAATGCCTCAAAATGTTCCTGGTACTGCAACACCGTACCCGATTGTTTAATGCTAGGAACGCGCCAATGAGGGGTAAAAGGGGCCATCCACGCACCATATTCATCAACGCCTCAAAATGTTCCTGGTACTCCAACACCCCGATTGTTTAATGCTAGGAACACACCAATGAGGGCTGAAAGGGCCATCCACGCACCATATTCATCAATCAACGCCTCAAAATGTTCCTGGTACTCCAACAACCTCAAAATGTTCATGGTACTCCAAAACCGTAATGCTCGACAACTCTACATTGTAGTCGAGATACGCCGACGGCCCAAAGCGCGTCGTGGGCTCTTTCACCAATGTCGCCCAATCCAATCTCCCTTGCTATGACACCAATGAACGGAACCAACACACTGTCGCCCCTTCTAAACTGTCGCACTCTTTCGTCACCCACGATTCCTTGGCAATCAAAATATTGTTCGGCGCGGAACACCCAACTGATTGGGTCGTCTCCAGAGAACCGCGGAAAATCCATCTTCGTTGGGCACCACACTGCGGTTTCGTTCCTTGGCGAACCCTGTTCCCTGTGCTTGTTCGACTAGGCCTGGTCTGAATCAAGCGTTTGATGCCGAGAACCTTGTTGGAGGCTTTCATGCAAGAGTGGTTCTCGTTGGAGGCTTTCATGCAAGAGTGCCGACATCGCCTGCTGCTCCACTAACATGGCCTCCAATCTTGCGTCCAGGGCGTTGATCCATCCCATGCATCCGCCCTTCCAGGCCGCCGATTACCGCTTCCACTTGATTTCAGTGTTGTTCCATCGCTGCAATGGCGTCACGCTCAGTGATTCTCTCCGCCATGATCGATGACACTCTGATACCTTGTTAGCCTTGGTTTGGCTTACCACCACAACAGCCGCTCGCTGCAGCACTCTCACACACAGCCGTAGGAAGCCTAGCTTCTCTTCACGTCAAAGATTATTCTTCATCATTAGGGTTTGATTATCCCTTAAGAGGGCTTAAGTACATGACGTGCTGGGTTGGGTTGCATTTTTTGATCCCGCGTTTGATAGGCAAAGGAAAATCTTTTAATTATATTGCAGCGGATTTCCCATGTAAAGGAACAATGGTTAATTTATTGCAGCAGTTTAGATACTCTCCACTGAAGTTAACGTGAGCACCGAACCTCTCACCGGGGAGGTGGTCTGCAGGTCGAATCCCCTTGTTGTTTCTAGTATAAAGTTATATCCATATGAAAAACGTCCTTTGTAGTAATAATAGGCTCATCCAAATGAAATATATTGCAAATAATCAGTTTCCATATGTTCGTTGTATTGACAGATTAAAAAACATATAAAACTAGGTAAAAGTTAGATATGTAACCCATGTACAGTAGTCTCCATTAGTTTCTCAATTGCGTGATCGCTGAAGGAGAAACTATGTAAAATATGTAACTTATGTATAAAAAATAATTCGTTTTCATTAGTATCTCAACGTTGTGGTCCCTGAATGCTCTCTTTTTTCTACTCTTTCTTTCCTTTCCTGCTGAAGAGCAAGGAAATGAGGAAGAAGGGAGAGAGGCTTACGGTTTCTTAGGTCTATGAGACAAGCTGCTTGAATGTGTCTTCCTAATGCTCCATGGACTTTGGACGTGTCTCTGCTGCTCTAAGATGGTTTACCTTTACCTCCATATAGAACGCCATTTGTTTTCCTTTTTGTCCCTCTTTTTCCTACGAGAAGGCCGTTTTTGGAGGAGTCCTGGTTGCCATTGGTTAGACATTTGGAATGTGGAAAAATTGGAGAGGTTCAAGAAAGAAAGCCGAGAAATGCAGGGGGATGTGATTTTCGGAGACAAAATTCATGGAAAAAACGTCTCACACTAGTTTTCTGATTCAACTACTCCACGAGTTTTCTGAATAAACTATTCCAAGCAACAGAGGGGAGGGTGTGACGCTTACCCTTTTCTAGTATGGATATATGATTGGAGAATTCCCTGAAGTCCTTGGAGGTTGTTTGGTTGCCCAGAACACGCTGTTTCAGTTGATGCATTTTACTGCTTATGGCATTATCTTTCTCTCTATTCTTTTAGGGTAGGTTGGCAGTGTTTTATGTGAATCTGCCTTAAAGATTGGGGCAGATTTATAAAACAATAGCTCAAGTGTTTCATGAACTTGAGCCAAATTTAAGACAATTCATAGTACCCATGCATTTTAGTGTGGATTCTTTTTGCCACATTAGCAAAAGAATCACATAGATGCATAGGTCTAACGAGGGACTATCAAATGCACCTTTGGAGAATTTTCATTCCACATGGGGGTCCGGTTTATTGCTTTCCTAAATTAAAGTGGAACGTCAAGAAAGTTTGGGCTTCTCAGAGGTTATATCCAGCATTTGTAAATACTTGTGGTGGAATTCGTTTCCTGTAGGTTGCAACATGTGATTTGATATGAAGACATTTCTTGGTAAAGTGAAAGGTAGCACATCAACATCGAACCACAGAATTAGGTTATCTAAATTTCCATGAACTCGACATACAGAATCTCCATCTAATCTCATTTTTTAGGGGAAGTAAGTTTATAGTGAAGATGCACTAGTGGAGCTCCTGAGTTTCAGCGAGCTGGACTGAAGTCTGAAGCCATGTTTGCCGATGCATACAAGTTCAGTGTATTTGCACTGTCAGCTTTAGCAAAAGTGAGGAAAGCAGGACTCCCTGATGAAGGACAAACAGGAAAAGGGTATACGATAAATTTCCTATGTTCAGATTCGCAAGCCTAACACATCTAAAAGACAGTCGTTTCCCTTGTTACTGGGGAAATAAAATACTGCATTCTGTACAGTAAATGCAAAACATGGAATCCATTTCCTATTGCACTTAGGAGTTGATAGATGTCTTTGAATTAATGATATTCAGCATTGATGGAAGAAAAAAGAGGCTGACAAATCATATCAAACCTTATGAGTCATCAGGATCTTAGTACCTAAAAAGGTTCAGTTTCTCTGTTCCAACTCGGGGCTGACTGAGCTCCACTTAGGAACCTAGTATCTTGCTCTGATAAACTGGCTATTGGAAGGAAGTCAGCTGTCAAAATCAAATCAATGCTGCCACGCTTGATAAAAAAGTACAGGTAGGCAGGTCCTAGATGTTTTCAGCTTTCTAATTCTTTTAGAACCTTATGTCCCCCTTCTTCAAGCTATGGAACTGTATCTGCGATTAGTTATAGCCCCGTGTTATAGAAAGAAGTGCGGGTCCCATTTCAACATATGGCAGGGATTGGTCTAATGAACGTGTATTTCCCTATAATGTACGTCGCAAATTCATGTCCACTTTTCCTACCTTCCCATAACCTTTACTAGTAGTTCGATCAAACAGTGCTCAGCTATGGTCAATGTATGATACAGTAAGAAGAGAAATTGTCTCAGTTCACAAGTAGCTAACTACTCACAAATAGTTGTCCAGATAATATGACTACCACCATCACTAGTTTTCTCCTAAAGATGCAGGACATTTTATATCTATATCTTCTGTATTGAGTTTGCCCTTATGCAAAGGGGTGACTGGACCAAGTGCTGCTGAAAAATACAGAAGGGCTGCCTTCTGGTACACATAAACTTGGTTCAATATTTTCTACCACATTATACTCCATATGAAGTCCTGTTTTCACATAATTCGATTTGGAGAATCACCCTGTGTAGTGCAACATTAAATTTATGTCAGCTATGCGAGCCAAGGGGAGCTCCATCCAATTGGGTAGGGAGTTAGACTTAAAAGAACTTCAGGTTGAAGAAAATCATGTGTTTAGTACTTGCCTTGACCCTTTGTTGGTATAGGATTCCGTCCGTACGTTGCCTAGCAAGAAAAAGTAAAGCGACAATTTATGCACTCTCTTCCCACTAGTAATCCCGGAATAATCCCAAATCAATTAGATGGTGCTTCAGTTCAAGATTGAGCAGATACATTACTTAGATTATGACATGGTAATCAATCTATGGTGATTATTTGTAGCTTGATCACCATTATATCCATGTAAATTCTCAATCTCCAACAGTATGCCTGACCTACTTTGAGCAGGTCGAAGGTGCATGGACGTGAAGAGCTTCGAGGAATCAGTGACAATTGTGCATGTGAAAATATTACAAAAGAAGAATAAGATATTTCCTCATCTAATTCTGCAATTCAAGAAACCTGTCCGTAAAATGTGTGTGAACAAATGTATCAGTTTGATAGACAGAGAATTTTCAATACCCAGAGCCCAGAGAAAGAGACTGCTGTTAGATGTCTAAGCCAGGTTATAGACATTTATTTGTGATATTTGCTTTGGTCTTGAACCTTTTCAGTTTCTCAGTTCTAAAAATCTTTCTTGCAAATTTATCAGGGAATGTTCACATTGTCTTTACCTAGTTCAGCTTGACTACGCGTACTTCCAGAAGGGACATTGCACTTCATAGAACACTGCAGAAAATTCCTGATTAGCAAAGGCCAAATGGAGTCGAACCAATCTACAAGGGGGAAAAAATTTCCTAAACAAGCTGCTCTTTAGACATTACGTTGTACATCTAATTTCATTGCTCACCGTTCATCTATGTTTGCTCAAATAGTGAAATTCAACATCAACCTTCATGAGTACGTCTCTTGATTCATAAAGTTAAGCAAATGGGAAATCTTGTCAGAGAGAGATTGCAGCAAGGATAAAAGCGTGACATGAACAACAAGATCATGCAATAATTCTTATGGACAGAATACAAACTACACCCTTCTATGAAAATCCTCACATCGAGAGGAAGAAACTCCTCCAAGAGCTGCTATGCATCAAACCTGTTATAAAGCATTTCTAAAAGACGCATGCTTAGCTTGTACATTTTCTTGTCATCCCTGCATCAGTAGACCTACAAGGTATCGTTTAGAAACAAGAGGCGGAGAGATTACACCAATCAGGACGAGCTACCTCCTTCTTTGTGCTTCACGAATCCATGCCTGCTTTCCAGATCTGTATTCCTCTTCCAATTCTCAATTGCTGAACGAACGGCAGCCTCTGCCTGGCGAATCTCAATGGCGGAGAATTTGTGCTCCACCACTCCCAGAGGCCCCGGCTGCAATACTTTGATCACAGTTTCTACGTCATGCTCCAGCTGCCTGACAGAATTACAACCAACACCTTATCATGGTCGTGAACATAACATCAGAGGCAACGCCCAATAACAAGAGTTCGTTTCTGAATCGGTGGCTTAAGAGCAATGGCGTTAGACAACGACTGAAGAGCGAAACGTATTGGAGTTTAATCGCTTAGAGTGCAACGCCACATCAGGAACGGATTTGGGGAAATTAAGTCGCCGACCACCGTTGCCATTTCAACATCGAAAGGTTAAGTAGAATTTGCGTACCAAATTAACCAATGAACTCGGCACAATCCATAAGCATCTTCTCTTCAGGGCCAAATGATTCAGAGAAGATTCTGGGAAAATTTAGTCGACAACCAACTACTCGGAGTTGCTACTCAACCCCGAAAAGTTGAGTATATTCGAATGAAACAAATCGAGAAAGTTATCACAATTCACACCAATCTGTGTTTCTATGAACAGATTTTTCATAGCTCGACATAGAAAGATGAAAAAGAGGCAATGTTTGATTAAAATGAGAAACTTGGGGTAAGAAAGTGAGTGGGTTCGTCGGTTACCTAAGAGAAGCGGCTGGCTTGGACAGAAGAGCGCTCAGGAAACCCTTCATTCCCTCAACCGAAGACGGACCTGAGGCTTTCTCTGAAACAAGATGCAGAGGGAGTATACCACAAGAGAAGCCGCAATATAAGCGGGTTGTGGAGACGCGCGAGGCAGTATATGGGCCGGCTGCACAGTCGACTCGACTCGATTCGGTCGGCTCAAGCTCGACTGCTCGAACCCAAGTCGAACCGTACAATGTCAGTTCAACCTCCTCTTAGCAGACTGAGTTTCGATTCGAGCTTAAGTTAAATAGTTTACCAATTTATTGGTTTTAATTTAAAAAAAGATAACTTAAGATTAAATAAACTTTTACTCGAGTTTAATCGAGTCGAGTTTGTAACTCTACTTGTTTATAAATTCAAGACCAAGCTTATGTTAAATAGTTTACCAATTTATTGGTTTTAATTTTAAAAAAGATAACTTAAGATTAAATAAACTTTTACTTGAGTTTAATTCGAACTACTTGTTTATAAATTCAAGACCAAGCTTAACTGCACATGTTCAAATCAAATTCAAATTGGCTCGACTCATTGTACATGTACCGCATAAGCTGCTAAACAACCATACATCCTATAGCGGTCGAGGCGAATCGGCCGCATTGGTGCTGAAAAAACTATCCGTTATTCGTATTTATTTTCCAAACAAATTGAAAGATATTATGAAAAATCAAACCATAGAAATAAAAGTATTAAATTCCCAAACTTACCAATTTATTTCCCCATTCAAACAAGAAGTAAGACATGAGCATTAAATGTCACTTGGATAATCCAAAATTAAATGTTTTGTCAAAACACTCAAATTTGAGAAGCACACTTAGGTTTTCATTTTCTTCATTTAACCACCTAAGTTACATGAAAAGCAAGGATTTACGTAAAAGAAGACAAAGTCTTAAAATATTGCATTATTATTCAATAAAGTTTTTCAATGCTTTTTTGTAGAAAATTTGTTATGCTTCAATGTCATACACAATTAATCACAAAAACGAAATAGTTATATAGAGTAGCAGAACAGTCGCATACCTACGTAGTTGGCATAAGCACAATATGTTTATTGCATACGAATAACTTGCATGTGTAATTAACGCATTGCGGCATCTGTCCTAGCAGTTAATGTTGCTGATGAATGATACATATTAATAAAAATCATTATTGTATATATATGTTGGAGAGCCACGACTTTTAAGTTTTAGTCTCAAACACCATAAAGTTGTACAAGTATGTACAAACAAAAGGTGAATAGGGAAAATGTACATGACATTGTCTCATTACTTCCCAACAATCCCCTATCTACCCGATCAACATGAATCATCGGTCACATAGTGAGAACCTAATGAAGGCAGATAGTCATAGCATTAGCACAACTAAATACAATGAAAATCATAACAAGATTTCTAATATATCACTTGAATGTAAAGTTTATGTATGGTATTGATCGTTAAAGTAATAATGAGTGAGTATCATTACTGGAAGAAAGCTCACTCGAGCACTGATGAGTCTTAATTCAAAAGGTTCACTAAGTTTCGTTTATCGATTTTTTCGCCATTTCAACGAATCAGACTCAATCCGAGTCACACGAGAACCAATCATATCATTGACAATAAAAAAAAGCAAAAAAAATGAACAAATAAATAAATAAAACAGACAATTCAAACTCTCATGAATTTTTATGATGCATACGCAGATCACATGATGCCATCCAGCTCGTCGGCGTATTAAAGGCAAATCATTGCATAGTTTAAGGTCTCAAACACTGAGTGACAAGAAATATTGGCATAGTTTGTGGTAACAATTGTTGTGACTCACATTTCGTGCGCTCAACTATGTTATTGCAGCAATTGCATTCCACACTCGCTGCATCACTATGGGGATGAGCTTTTCTAAGTAACCTGATGAATGAACACTTTATTAATCCCTATATTCAAGAAAGGTATCGCTCATGGGTCCCCGGACCCCTGCGCCATTTAACGTGGCTATGTTTTATATTTGAGTTTGATTCTTTATAGTCATAACATGTGCCAGGCTTTTCATTTCCGTTATATTGTGCTGCTCTTGGACTTTCCCCTTATACCATCGACCCGAAAATATAAAACTGACCTAGGTTGTTGCCCACATCATAATGATAACTCAAGCCATGAGCAAACATTTGCATAAAGTAAATAAACAACTATCATGCGTGAACATATTTCTACATCTATCATCACACTACTTTGCTTGTATTATCAAATACGCTCATCTCAGAGCTAAAGCACGAGTTTATCATTAAGCAACTCACTTTTGAAACTCATTATCTAGCATCAGTAACACAGGTTGAGTTCCCTATTTGAGTGTGACACTTTAAAAAATAACTACAACTAAATAACGTGCATGTATGCATGAACATGTATTCAAAGAATCAAACTAAACTTAATTAACTTAAGTCATTTGCTTAAACTTGCAACCTAATTCAAGCCTGCTAATCTCAACTTTATTAGTCTAAGCAATCTACAAACTATGTGATTAATAGAATTATGTATTATTTAAATCTTAACTAAAACTCTATGTGGTCAATCGCTCACCTGGCTTCATCTCGACTTGAGGTACGGCCAACATAATCTAACCGAAGTTGGATCATAGCCAACCAAGATTTACTACTAATCATGGCTGATTAAAGTTAGCTGGGTCCCATAGTCTTGCCTAATCTACTTCTAAGTTTCAAGATACAACAAACCAGTGGGCGGTTCGACATGGATTTCCATGCAGTCTAGACAATTAAGCCACTCAAACACTGTTGGCACAATCCGTTTGTTGCTTTACGAGCAAAACAAGGGGGTTCAAAGTTTCTAACAAAAAATCAGCAGCATCTCACTTGTCGCTTCTTATTTTCTGAATTCTGATCCATGAGAATCATAGGGGAGAGCTTCAAAGTGCAGCCTAAGAGAAACAATTAAAGTTTTTACAGTAAAAATCTAAAATTTTACTTTTAATCGAAAAAATTGCAATAACTTTCATTATACCTTATCTTTTAAGCAAAGTCTTTGCTCTAGGTGATTACAACGGGCAAAAGGAAGGATTTCGGCAAAGTTTAATCTCTCTTTCTACCTTCTCTTTCTCTCACTTTCTTCTCTTCTACCTCTTCTCTCTTTTTCTCATCTCCTCCCTGTTTCTCTTCTCTCCTCCCTCATTGTTCCTCTCATCTCTTTCTCTCGTCTCTCTTCCTCTTCTCCCTCACGTTGCATTCCAAAGGGGGTGGAAGCTAAATAGCCAAAATTTATTATTTTATAATACTTATTATATCCTATTTTATATTAATCTATCTTGAAGAGATTTAGAAGATAATATATTTTGAGAAGGCTTGTTCAATTAATTTGATTTGAATGATTAGTTTTAGTTTCGGTTCCTAGCTTAAGAGCTCTAATTTATCATTAATTGGGTGTTTAAGCTCTTAAACCATCATTAGTTAAACTTAACTATAATGTACTTAATTTAATTTTAATTAGCTCAATTACTAATCTACCCCTAATTATGTCTAAAATTTACAAGTTTGCCACTGACCAAAAAGCATAATACACCAGTCTTAGTAGGTGTTACACTATTTTAGCATCCAAATTTGACTGGATATCCATTCGTCCTGTTTGAAACATGAGCAAAACTAAGTTGTATTATGTAGTATTAGTTTCAAATTATGATGTAGTGTCTTCCCAATGTACACACATAATCACAATAGAAATCAGGAACTTTTTGTAACTCATAAATTGTTTCTGATGCCAAGAAGCTGTATGTTATAAAATTTACTAAAAAATAAAAAACCATGAGATTATGGCTGTATGACTAATTCTTGTGATGAAATCTCAATACTGGTAAAAGAATTGCAAAATAAATGTAAATAAAATTTTTAGTGAAAGAGGCGCAAATATTAATATCGTTGGTCATTATGACAGAGCAAACTTAACAACATTAAATCATTGGGTCAAGGTGAGTAGAGAGTCTACGACTCTACGGGCATCTTTAGGTAATTAGTAATAAGGAGGCCCTATTTCTATGAATCTATCCTAATTTCTGAGACTCATTCCTAGAATATTAACGGAAAATTATTAAGTTCACAGTGAGTACAAAGAACTTAGGAGTGTGTTTGGGTGATATTTTTTGGATGTTTGATACCATGGAGACGGTGTTAATATTTTATAAATGTCTCCATAAATATATCCCAATGTGGGGGACATTTAAATATTTTATAAAATATTAACAAAGTGTTTTTTTTTTCTAAACATTTCATAAGGGCCATTTGGCAGTAAGAATAGTTTAATAATACTAGATAAATTTACAGGCAGATTATTGAAATAATAAAAAATATTTATGTTTATGGTGTTTTTTTATTTTTTTTAATGCACATTGATGCTTAATTGTTAACCAAAATTGTTTTAAAAGGTTTTATCAGAAACCAAATTATATATTTTTTGCACTTAAAATTAGAATAGTTGATAACAAACTTGAATGAAACTGAACATATTAATGCATATTTGGACAAATTATAGAAACAGATTTGCTTCTTCGTTCATATTCCTTCGCACCCCTACTATTGTTTGTTATATTGGTGTTCACTTCGGCTAGCCGAAAATGTTTAGAAAAGGAAGCAAGTTTCTGCTATTATTTCAAACTTCAGCTTGTTTCTGCCAAAAAGTAGAATATCAGCAGCGCATGCTAACGGTTGATATTTTGGAAGGAAATTTCTAACATGTCCTTAAAATTGTCAAAACTTTCTCAAAGTGCATTAATATTTATATAATTTTCAGTATGCAACATCTTTCGATGTCTGCTGTAGATAAAGGGCGGGCGGGAAAGTTATCCACTGGTTGAGCTTGGGAGGGGATGGCCTCGCTCGCCATCGGCTTCTTCGTCTCTGCGCAGGCACGCCCTTCGACTAGGAGCCCCACAAAGGGCCTTCCTCGAAAATCTAAACCTAAGCTCAAGGCGCGCCCGAGGGTGAAGGAAGCGGCGGCTCGCCGGCCATCCGCCGGCGAGGAGGCCACTACCTGGACGGTACTTCCTCCGAGGGACGACTTCCTTACTGCCGAATTCTCCGTCCCCGGTGAGATAAAGCTCGCCGATTTGTCGACGGTTCCCGTTCTCCCGGAATTTGAAGGGGTAAGCCCGTCCGGTACTTTGACCCAGTCGTCTGGTTCTGGCACCGCCAATGAGGCTGAATTTGATGAGGAAGAGCGGCTTTGGAACGATCTAGGATTTCGAATTGACGATGATGATGGGGAGATTGGTGAAGTTGATGACGAGGACGAGGAGGAAGAGGACGATGATGATGCTGGAGTCTATTTGGATTATGGAGATGATAGAGACGATTCACCCGGGGAAGGCATAGAGGAGAAGGAGAAAGGGGTTCCTGCGGTGATGAGGTGCTTCGACCGGGCGAAGATTTACGTGAAAGCGGGTGATGGCGGGAACGGAGTGGTGGCTTTCAGGCGAGAGAAGTATGTTCCCTTCGGTGGTCCGGCCGGAGGGGACGGTGGGCGGGGCGGGAATGTCTTTTTGGAAGTGGAAGGATCCATGAATTCTCTGTTGCCTTTCCGCAAGGCTGTTCATTTTCGGGCAGGGAAGGGGGGTAATGGGCAAGGGCGAAACCAGGCTGGGGCAAAAGGAGAAGATGTCGTGGTTAAGGTGGCACCGGGAACGGTGGTCAGAGAAGCAGGCAGTGATCTGGGGGAAGGGGAGGTGCTGTTGGAATTGATGCATCCTGGCCAGCGGGCGTTGCTTCTACCAGGCGGGCGAGGTGGGCGAGGCAATGCGTCGTTCAAGTCAGGGACAAACAGGGTTCCCAAAATTTCTGAGAAGGGAGAAGAAGGTGCAGAAATGTGAGCTTCATTTCATCTTCATTCCTTCCCTTCAGTACTAACATTGTGGTGGTTCCATTTTTTTTTCCCTTCATTTTTTAGTCTCTCTTTTTGATAATCAAGAAATTATGGCCATGATGCGCAAAATTGTGGGGATGAAGTTGGTCGAGTTTGCCCTCCTAAGGCTGACTTAGTGGTATCTTTCTGTGTTATGGAACTGTAGTCTAGTGACTCTAATTTAAAGCACTTCTCTTTTCTATCAAGGCCCGCGATTGAAACTGTGGAATGCGATTCTTCCTATCCTTTAGTTGCATCAGTTTTATGGGAATGGAAGAGCAACAACTTTCGGAGTCTAATGTGAAGTGTGAGTTTAAACCTTAGGCCCCAGAAACCAGGCTTCTCAAGTGAGAGCTGTTTGTTCGTTTGCGTTATATGCCATGTTGTTTTTCCTTATGAATGATGCATGTAGTGATCATTGCTTCGATATTTCCTGGAATGTAATTATCCTTTATTTGATATGATTCAAGTAGTCAAATGATCAATCTTTTTCGAGTCATTGTCAAGCTACTTATACCACCCATTTTCTTGGTTAGGTGGTTGGATTTGGAACTGAAACTGGTGGCTGATGTTGGGATAGTAGGAGCCCCAAATGCTGGAAAGAGCACTCTACTCAGTGCCATTAGTGCTGCTCAACCGGCCATTGCGAACTATCCATTTACAACCTTACTTCCAAACCTGGGTGTAGTTTCTTTTGATTATGATTCTACAGTGGTGGTTGCCGATCTCCCTGGTTTGCTTGAAGGTGCCCACTTGGGCTATGGTTTAGGCCATGAATTTCTGCGGCATTCTGAACGGTGTTCTGTGCTGGTATGAACTTATCTTGATTCTTCTTACACTTTATGAATCAAGTTGCATGATTATCTGTTTCCATAGATTTCAAACCATTGATTGAGTTAATCTAATATGATGGAACATGCGTCTCTTATGTCTCTCCACCTTGCAGGAGTCCTATATGTAGTTAGTTGAACACATAATAAGAAATACTCTTGGTTTTTGTGATGCCTTGGGTATTAATTGGAACGTTTTTGTCTTGGAGTTCAAGAAATTTTAAAACATACAAAGAATAATGGAAAAAAGTATGGAATTATGAATTTGTTAATTGGAAACGTTTTTTTATTCTTTGAGTTCAAAAATTTTACAATATACAAAGAATAATGGAAAAAAGTTAAAAACTATGGAATTATAAGTTTTTATAAGCAATTTTCTTGAAAACGTTGATAAAATTTTATAATAGTTATTAAAATGTTAAAAGAATCTCAAACATTCTAAAATATTTTAAAAAACGATTTTTGAAAAATCTTGCAAAAATAATGTGAGTATATCATGATATTTTCATTTTGTCGATGTTTTCCTTTTTTTCACTTTTTTGGTTCTTTGTCATGATATATTTGTGACTGGCTGAACCTGGTGGGCAACATATTTTTGCTTCTTTTCTTCCAGCTTAACTGAATAACTGTATAGTCCATTTTCCAGCAAGAAGTTAGGAAACAGAGGCCCTTTTTGTCCTACTTTACAGGTCAATATTTGACTAATATAATGCGTGGTGGTTGGTCATTTCTGATCCTCTGGATGATTATTTAATTGAAACTCAGAGGAATTGTAAATCGTCCTCTTCCTCTGCCAGGAAACTCTTTTTGAGATGTTGCCTTATGATCCTATAATTAGAGAAAGGTTAGCATATTAAGCGGTGACAGATTTGCCTAAGAGTATAAGATAATTATTTTTTCTAATTGACTTGTAAAACTAAGTCAGGTTTGCTATGAAGAGAAATAAAATAATAGTGAACACTGGTGAATGGTGTTCAGAATCTTAAGATATTACAAGTAGGAGCCCCTTTTGCTAACTATCAAATGATATAAATTAAACTATGAATGTAAGTAGTATGATCCTGTGCTTTTCACTTTAGGCTTTGTTTACAAACTATAATATTTAAAGATGAAAAGGATTACATGAAAATGCAGTTTCAGCTCTATCGCTTTATTATTTTCCTGAGAAAATGCGAATTGGTTCTTAGTTGTCAGTGAACGCAGTATATTGATACAGTTTTATTCTTGTTGATTATTCCTGCTGTGCATTCCTCAATATACAGATGACTAGAACCTGGATCACTTCAATTCAATGATAATCTTGAGAGCTTCCGAGCTTTGTCACATGGATACTGCTGTAAAGGCAGTGTACACTACCAGTCGTACTTGATGCCGGTACTGGTACTGGTACTTTCTTAGGTACTTCTTGGGTGCTGGTCAAACAATACCGGATACGGTCAACGTACCCGGAACTATATCCGTCTGATTTAGGACTTGGTCAAAGTTGACTGAGTCCTTTCCTAACCAAAATTTAGGATTTTCGTTTTTTCTTTTTTTACACCACTTACACTCAGGAAATGCATACAGAGTTGCGTTTTCATATTTTGTTCAAGTATCTTTTTTAAAATCTATAAATTTTGAATCATGCCGTGAATGTGTTATTTTGTTTGTTTGAATTCTTATATATATATATATAGACACACACACACACACACATAGCCATACTCTCACACCCAAGTTTCTTGAAAATAGTCCGAACCCATACTGTCCTTGCATCCGTACCGGCAAGGGTGGAGCCAGAAATTTTTTATTGGGGGGGGGGGGGGGTGCGCAAATTAAAGTTTCTAAATTTTGACATGGGTCAAAATATCATTTTTCAAAATTTTTGTATAGGACAAGTGAAATTTTTTAAAATTTACATGTAAATTTTTTATTTTTTGATGTGGGGCCAGGGCCCTTGAGGGCCCTACCCTGGCTCCGCCCCTGTGTATCGGCACCTGTACCCGTACCTATGTGGCATAGCTTCTGAGATGTCCATTTTAGCTGAATAATTTGAAGTCAATATCAATTTCCTTGATCAGTTTTTGGTTTTGGCAGTTAATTTAAAGTTTTGTCTGTATGGTCGTTCTCCTTAATAGTAGTTTTTCCCCATTATGTCATGAAGCTTGTCCCTCCTTGATATTGTGACTGGTCTTCAGCTTTTAGTTCATGTACATGTGTTTTTTCTATTTTCTAGGTTAACCTTCAGTACTACAAAATGGAATGATGTGTCGCCTATTTTATTTTTCTGGTCTAGGTACATGTCATTGATGGTACTTCAGAGCAGCCAACTTACGAATTTGATGCTATAAGATTGGAGTTAGAGTTATTCAGTCCTACTCTTGCAGATAAACCTTTTATTGTTGCATTTAACAAAATTGATCTTCCAGAGGCATCTGAGAGGTGGGCTTCATTTGAACAAGATCTGCTTGCTCGGGGTATCCGTCCTTTCTGCATGAGTGCAATGAATAGGCAAGGCAGTTATGAAGTGATTTGTGCAGCGTATGAAGTCTTGAAGAAAGAACGGCAGTCGAATCCTGAGGTTGAAGGTAATCTAAACACTTTTAAATATGATTGTTCTTGTGAAATTGATTCCCTGAATTTCATGCTGGTTTGTAATGTTTGTCAGAAACCAGTAAGATTTTCCAATCATGTCATTATTTGATCATTGCTCTTGAAGTTTCTTTGGTCCGGGTAAGAGTACATTGGAAGAAGGATGATGATTAACAAATCAGATTAAAGCTGAGGTACATGAGAAGGAATAAATGTCTTACAAGCAGTTCATGTCAGCCTTGGGTTGGAAGGTTTTGTGTCCTCGATTTGGTCAACCCTGATCCCAGGAGCAAATTTTACCTAGTCCTGGTGCATATAGTGAATTGACTGGATTGATTTGGATCTCTTGGTTCTCGCATTCGTCGTGGAACTTTCTTCCTTTGTAAATCCGTAGCATTATGTCCAAATTTTGCTTGTTTTCTGTTGCCTCTTGACCATATAATTTCCACCGTAGGCATTAAAAGTACTCCATTGTTGCAGGTATAGTAGATTCTGTAAACTTGAATCATGTGGCAGATGCAATCACTAGACAACGAAATGCTGCCATGGATGAATTTGAACTCTTCTATGATAGTAGTTCTAGTACATGGCACGTAACTGGAGCTGGATTGAAACGCTTTGTCCAAATGACTAATTGGAAGTAAGCTTCGTATTTCCTCATGCTTTTGTAACTGATTATGTTTCTTCCCCGTTGATTATGATGGTTGGCCAAGGAGAGTACATCATGTGGTTAATACCCATTCTTGCCTATGAATGCAAGAAGGGGACAAAGAAATTGACCATCGGAAACCTTTTACTGGTATAGGTATGCAGAGTCCATGAGAAGGTTCCAGCATGTGTTGGAGGCCTGTGGTGTTCACAAAGCCCTCATCAAGCAAGGAGTCAAGGAAGGTGACACAGTGAACGTATGTGAGGTATGTGACACCCGTGGCTTACGCAATCTGAGCTCACCATAATGCAGACTTATTCATAAAGGTGGACAAGATCTTTAATTGGTAACAGATTAAGAAGTTTGGTGGCATTTAAATGTAATACCGCTTATTTGGCATCTTCTTCATTGTTGCACGCCTCTTTGTGCACAACATTCAAGCTATGCATTATCCATTCCAAGAGTAAAACATCTATATACAAAAAAAGCTTTGGTCAAGTTCCCTTTTGAAATATAAGTGAATTTAAAGTTGGCAGCTGTCTGCTACCCTGATACAACTTTAACACGAAGAAACCCTAAAACTCACACGCAACCCTGATCCAGATTAGGGTTAATCCCTCCCAGAGGGAATACAACTCAATGAATTCTGATAAACCCCCTGTCCCGGCCTGCTTGTTTATAATTACTACCAGTAGAGGGTCTGTCTAAGAGCCGACCTGAATGAAAACCTTTACCCATGACCCAGCGACTATCAAAAGTGTTTGTAATATATCGTGCATTTTCAATTGTTGTTCAACTTACAAGTTCACTATGATCTTTGGGTTCATTTTCTTGAAGGTATTTTTGAGCTGGATTAGGCTTTTTATGTCCTTGCTGCCTACGCACCGACAAGTTTTTTTTTTACTATTGAGAATTATATGGACACCTATTACTCATTTTCTCTCTCTCATGTTTGGAGCAGCTTGATCAAGTACCACGGTAGGTTTTTCTCACTTTTGTAGTGGACACTGATGGCCTTTTTCCGTGCATTAGATGGAAATGGTGTGGCATGATTCTGGTGGCACGGTCGGCACTGCAAATAAAAGAACAGAATCAACAGAATCGATCAGATCGCCCCAGCGAAAATAGTCGCACATGAGCAAGAACTAAAGCATCTACAACAAATGCCTGCTTACCATACTTTTTCTTCGGCTGGCTGCTTCATCAGCATTTGATCGGAAGACAACACGTGCAGAAATATGTAGAATGATGATCTTACGGGCGCACTGATCATATCTCAGCGTCAGATGCACGAGCAAGAATATTTATGCATGGTCACCCGTACTTGTTGTATCCATAGATAGAAATAAATTTAAGGCCTATTAAATTCATAACATGGTACATAGTTCACTGGCCGGCGCACCATTTAGTTCTCTATACCTGCAGAGTCTGTAATTTAGCACTGGTCCGTAAGGTGGCCTTCATGGGTGCCATTTATGCATGTTTCTTCTACCCCTGAAGGGGACTGAAATTTTCTTTTGCATGAAGAAGTTTGGGGAACTAAACCAACACCAGCGTCTTCTCTCTCTCTCTCTCTCTCTCTCTCTCTCTCTCTCTCTCTCTCTCTCTCTCTCTCTCTCTGCGTACGTGTGTCTGCATAAAAGAGACCAATCTCATGAGAGTCTTTGTTACCAACACAAGCTGTTCTACAGATTTTATTCTCACAACAGTCTAAAGTGATATAAATTTGGGTATAAGTTCTTGAAGCAAGGCAGAGGCATCGGTACCTTGAGATCCTAAATTGAGATGAGGAGGACCTGATTGAGCTTAGTCTTCAGACGCTATGGACTCTGGTACCATGTAGAGAGTTCAATCCCCTGAGAGGGTCAATCTCCACACACAAGGCAATGTTGAACGTTGCAATATTGATCTACAATAAGCTCCTGCATGCCAGAGAACACGGTTAATGCCTGGCTACATATAGTATTAGGGTAAGGGCAGAAACTCTATGGTATACCATGGCAAAGG
Organism: Nymphaea thermarum; assembly: GCA_011799765.1. NCBI lineage: Eukaryota > Viridiplantae > Streptophyta > Magnoliopsida > Nymphaeales > Nymphaeaceae > Nymphaea > Nymphaea thermarum. The sequence continues at coordinate 30,790 of JAANDH010000423.1, forward strand.
GACGTTGACAAAGATGTACAGAAGAAAGACGGGTTTCACTTTCCTGGTACCTATCCAGCCTAGGGCTTGAGCCCCTGGTCTAGCGGATTTCAACCTGCCTTTAGCAGTTTTAGTTCCATAAATGCTAAAAAACTAAGACAATCAATCACTTAACAACCTTTCCTATAAGTTCTTTAAGATTATTCACAATTTTATATACATGACTAAACTTTTCAAAGTGGGACGTAAGGATCCACCCCCTTTAAGGAACATGCATATGTGCATGAGGGATTGGAGGTCCAAGTGTTGAATTAGCTTTGATACCACTGTAATGATTCAACCCACTCTAACATAGGGTTCGAGCTATCCATTTAGCATATCACAATCCATACCCTAGTAGTTTCAGTTTCAGCACAAAAAATAGATGCAGGACAACCAATCACTTAACAACCCTCTTTATCAGCCCCCATGCTCTTTCATAATGTTAAATATATACTAAACTTTTCAAAAGGGGACGTTACATTCTTGGCACCTCGTCAAGGTTGAGAACAAAAACCGCTGATGAATGTATTCTTTGACATGCTCCCTCAAGTGGGGTGTATGTCAAAGCAAACCCTTGAGTTTTAGGTAGACTGTTTGTAAGGGCATTAGGCAACTGGTTCAAAACTGAGTCTAAAGGTTTCTTCCTTACTGAAAATTTTCTCTTACATAGTAGGTAATTGGTTCACACTTGAATCCAATGTACTTCATTTGCTTGTAGAGGATTGGTGGGCAACTATGTGTATTGCTGTTTCGTTGTCATAACACATGAAAATGAAAATGGTCATTTTCGCTTGCATATGAACTCCATGAGTCACTACAAATGGATACTATTATCTAAATATACCATTAAAGTAGAGGTCAAAGTTGCATTCTTTTCCCCCTTCCCCAAAAGGTCCAAGGCTGCGTAGGCACCTAGTGTGAAGTCTTCAATGCATTAACTAGCAATGTGTACATATGTTGGAACTTGTTAAATAATGGACAAGGTCTGCTGCAGATGTCATATCAACGCTAAGAGAGATTCCATTGTTTAAACGGTTTCATTTGCCAGTGGATTTGGGATCTGACTGAGGAAGATCTTACATGAGATAGAAATTGACCCAACTTTGTTGCATGCCTTTATTATAACTCCATAATCAACATTATTCTAAGTCTCCTTGTAGAGCAACATTTTTCACATCTAGCTGGTACAGGTTGTTTTCAATTGTGTGATATTCTTCATTACAAATTCAATAGCCCTTTACCTCAAAATCCAATCATTTTCGCTCCAAAATAGCAGTTAAAGAGCTTTTCTTTAGTATATGTTAATTTCTTTATATGCTACATCTGATCTATGACATTGTAGATTTTGAATATAAAAAAAACGGAATAAAAGTATCCATCCACGCTGGAGTAGCTCAGTTGGTTAGAGCGTATGGCTGTTAACCATAAGGTCGAAGGTTCAAGCCCTTCCTAGCGATTCAGCTTTTGGCTGTTTTAAAACTTGTCTCCCCAAAATAATACTTTATTTTTTTTTCTTACGTTTATTCATTTATGTTTTCTTGTTTCTAATACGTTTTTGTTTCTCTCTTTTTTCCCTTTATTCACATCAAATTGATGAATCCTGGAAGCAAAAGAAGAAGGTTGATTTTTTAAAGATAGGTGATACACCTGTCAAATAAAATATATTGAGCTGGTCGAATGCAAGCGGTCCCATGGTCTAGTGGTTAGGACATTGGACTCTGAATCCAGTAACCCGAGTTCAAATCTCGGTGGGACCTTTTTCCCGATCTTAGGTTTTTCCTTTTCCGGGCCTTTACCCCTCTTTCCTCCTTTACACAGTAACACAGGTGCATTTCCATTTACCTTCTACGATCTTTCATTTTCTAAGACGCATTAACGTGAACTAAGCTTCCATTTTACAGCCTTTTTCTTTTTCCTTTTTTCAGTTTGGCCCCTCCCATCCCCCGTAAAATGCCTTTCACTTTTTTCCTCCTCCATACCCCACGCGTCATCTTTTCAAGATCTACTTTCCTTAGTTCCCTCTCCTCCATCAGTCAGCTAAATCAGACAAGAATTATTTGTTTTATTCATTTTCTAAAATGATAGAAAAAATAAAAGCCTAAAGTCATTTATAAATAAATTTTTAAAAAATTAATCGGCAAGTAAATTAAACTCATTTGACATCAATTTAGTGCATATTCGGGGAGGCAAAACTGCATTGTTATACGTAGGGAGCCACTGAAATCCGCATATTTCAGTTGAAGCATTTTGATGAGGAAGAAGGCTAATCATATTCATATTGTCAATCATATGAAATATTGTCAATTTGGTCTAAAATAATCTAAATCAGGCGAGTCAAGGCTGAGTCCGCCCGCGTCATGGGCAAGTCAGGGACGAGCTGGACCAATGTTGACTTGTGGTCAGGTTTTCTAGCAATCAGAATTGACTCGAGCCATTTTTTAGCCAACTCAACGACTCAACCAACTATTATCCTTATCCCTAACCACGGTAACAACCCGTCTTACTTTCTAGGCTCGAACTCTTGGTGCCGCAGATCCCAACCCACTCCTTAGCAGTTTAGGGTTTAACCATCAAAAGACTAAGAATCAAGACAACCATATATTTAATAACCCCCTTTATAGGCCATTGGAAGATCTCTCACTTGATCTACTTCTAGGCTTAGGCCCAATCCGCCCTCTAGCAGTTCCAGCTTCAACTTTCAAAAAATTAGGAATTATGACAACCATCTATCTAATAACTCCCTTTATAAGTCCTCAAAAATCCTCCACAATCGACTATATTTTTTAAGTGTTAAAACTTGCAAAATAAAGCATGACAAGGTAAACATCCACTCCCAAACGCCATTCTCGTGGCCCTGCCCATGTTCACAACAACAAAATAAAAGTTGAAGGACTTAGCATAACTGGTCCATAAACGAAGCGTTTATTGTAAGTTCTATTCTGCACTTCATTTATTTTCTTTCTTTTTACAAATTATGCAAAAATAATAAATATATAGATTTTTCCTACATTTGGTGAGAACTAGTTATCCATATGTAAGAAAAGCAGTTCCAGCAACCCTCAACATATCAAGGACTGCTCTCAACATATTAAACTTTTAATTAAAGGATTAACTTTTTAAGCGGCATGAAAAAATTACAGAAACAAAACTTCACTATTGATGAAGCAATAAAAGCATGCTCAGGTTTCAACAATCATATTCCGAAATATGAAACATCTTTTTAAAATTTAGCATCCCAATCCTTTGTTTCTTAATAAGATTCTTGTTATTGTTACTCGCTTTACATTTGTGAGAAGAAGGCTGCTACCATCGCCTTAGTAAAGGGTGAAGCTCCAAACCCTCCCTCCAAACCTATCCCCCATTGCTCGTATGCTCCAGGGCTGCTTTTAGTGTCTCCGAACCCATCCCCCATTGCCTTCCTACAATATTTTGGTTTACCAAGATTCTTACTGGGAACAGCTCAATTAATAATTAGTTTCTCTATCTCGATCTTGATTCTAAAACCAGATATCAGGCTTCTCAAACTCCACACTGTTTTTTTCCATGACAGAGGCCTGTCCTTAGTTGACATGCCATTGACTTAGGTTGAGTTTCAATAAAATAAATAAATATATTTTTAAAATATATAAAAAAAAAAGCAAAATTTCAACTTGAAAACCCTAAGGCCTATTCTATGAAAAATATTTGGATAATGGTAGTTTCATAATTGCAAAATTTTCAACTATTTGTAAATAATATGCAAAGAAAAAGCGTATGAACTATTATGGTACAAAAGATGGAGAAAAGTTCCATTCCAAATTACTTATGTTATATGTATATATATATATATATAAGAGTCTTGAATCAAGCTCATTTTCATTGGCTAGAATTGGCTTGGAACCTGGCTAGAGCTTAGGAGACAATGTCATGAAAGAGAGTCTCCGTGCACTTTAATTTATGTCTCGAGAAACCCCTTTTTACAACATAGAGAGGTGAAACTTTGAAGATTTGTTGAAGATTTGAAATGGATATTGACCCTTATTTCTTCTGTGACACCAATGCTTTTAGAAACAATAATTTTTTCTACATAATAATGAGCAAGATGAATATTCATCTGTATTTGTTTATTGGGTAGTTGTAAGTCTGATGCTATCAAACGCCCCTTGTGAAATGATTGCTAGTTGAGTGGAAAATTATCCGAGAAAGATTAGATTTTGTAAGCCAAACATGCTGAGAATGCACATTTCCTTATTCTGTGAATATGTATCATCTTGTAAACCACTAGAAACAATCTACTGCTGTCCCATCCCCCCCGACACCTACACCACTTCTCCTCCAACGTTATAGATGAAAAAGAAAGAAATAGTGCCCAAGATGTAGATCTACATGTATGTAAACTAAGTCCGATAAGCCTATTTGGCTCAAGTATCCGTGTCAATACGGGAATACCGGTGCAGATACGACATGGATATGTTTTGGATCGGGTTTAAAAATCAGACCCAATCCGAACAAAAAAAAAAACAGATTTTAAGTTAAGTTGAGTTCTTCTCCCTACAAAAAAAAAAAAAAAAAAACATATTTTAAGTTAAGTAGAGTTCTTCTCCCTTTCTCTTTGGGGTTTTTTTTTTTCTGTTTTTTGATAAATGACTAGAATGATGATATTGATAAACAATCTTTTGTCCCAGCAGGGTTGCATTGGATAAACAATCTTTTGTGAGAAACAATGTTTTGTTTGTAACTTTAAGAGTGAACTATTAATTTAATTTAATTTTTTTTAATTTATAATTTTTGATAATATTATATTTGTCGTATCCGACAATTGTGAAAATTGCCGTACCGGTATGGCACCCACATGACTTAGGAAGTAAATCATTATGAGCGAAAAAAGGTTCGATGGTGCTTACCAGTAGTAGAAAGGTTCCCCCCATTCATTTTTACACCACTCATTATAGTAGTAATGCAAAATATAACTTGTCCTTTACGTATAACATTTCCTTTTGTTGAGATTAATGAGTGGGTCCTCCCTTGTGTGATGGGTGAAGCAACTTTGGGTGTTTAGTTTAGTAAGACTGATCTCTCTCGCTCTACGAAAGACAATGGAGTCTGGGTGTTTGAGAGTAAACTTTATAGTCATAAACAACAATTCTGCAATTGAATTTGTGCTTTTGTCTAGTTCCTTTTTCCGTAGAACGAGAAAGGTCAACCTTACTAAATTAACACCCAAATTCCCTTCACACATCACACCTTTTTAGTTTGCAAAAAATTTAAACCAGAGATTTCAGAAACCTTCCATACCAATCCAAACCAGCCTGTTTACACCACCCCAGACCCAAACTTACTTGGAAACCATTCAAAAAGAGAAAACAGCCAGCCAATCCGTGATAGTCAACAATTACCTAAGAAATTTGAAAAAAGTCTGTGACTATCTAAATAAAAATCCAAGAGAGAAAAATATAGAAGCTAGCCCATCCAAATATTTTTCTATATATGCACTCACCCACAAACCTTATAAGGTCTTTTGATTTCAACCAAAACCATGTAACACACACTTCTTAGACAAGGTTAAAAGCAAGAGGTACCCATTTCTGCAACGCAACTACTTTTCATAACATAGCTGTTCTGGTAAAAAAAAAAAATTATTACGTAAATGCTATAATTACACTCTAGTTGATAGGTATACATCTGCCATTGAACCGGTCCATCCATTCTATCATCGGACTTTTGTTGGTTTCAACTCAGCAACAAGAAAAGAAGGGCGGGCAGCTCTCACCCACACACTCTCTTTCTATTATATAAATAACTCTCTATTATATAAATAACATGGAATCCTCCAGCTCTCATTAAAGGAATCCTCTCATACATGCAGCCCAATGTTTTTTTTTTGGGCTGTGTTAATGAAGCAGAATGGCCTTGAGAATCCATTGCTATATATATATATATATATATATATATATATATATATATATATATATCAGTCCTCTAAACTGACTCTCATGTTAGCAGCCCTATGCAATAGAAATCTTAATAGCAATATAAATATATATATATATATATATATATATATATCAGTCCCCTAAACTGACTCTCATGTTAGCAGCCCTATGCAATAGAAATCTTAATGGCAATATAAATATATATATATATATATATATATATTGCCCAACCTTAGCATAAAACACTTGATGTATCAAGTGTTAGGAATTAAAAAATAATAATATCACTGTTCACCTTCTAGTTCATGATCTACTTCGTTAGGAATTAAAAAATAATAATATCACTGTTCACCTTCTAGTTCATGATCCTGGGCCTTACCTGCAGCAACAACATAACATCAAAAAATTCAAAACCAATAACAAATCTAAAAATAAGCTTTCCACGTCATTCTGAAATAAACGTTAGTTGTGTCATTTTCATGCCTAAAAAACTGACATTCTGACATCTCCTCTTTGTCCTTGAATGAAGCCCAGGATAAACCAGTCCTATGCAGCGACTTTTGTAAAATCATTAGGGAAATGATAATGACAACTATGGGAGGCTGTCTGTAGAAAGCAAAAGTAAAAAAAAAAAAGGTGTTCGTCTGTAAAACAGAGGCAGGTTCACAAATCTGGGTTAAAAAGACATTATATTGTGAAGAGCTTATACCAAAACTAAGGATTTTTTTACTCTACAGAAGTAGAGGATTTTAGAAAACCAAAATACAAAATTTTTTGAGCAATTTTGGCATTTGTTTTGTATTTTTTTTATTCTGACCAGTGACCAGTTTCTGTACAAAGTACAACAGAATAAAAGTTCTCAAAAACAATTTTTCCTAATTAAACTATTATAAAGATCAATAAAAATCACAAAAAAATTAGAAAACTAAAATCACATGCAAGAAGATCAAAACAGAAAATGCCTACAACCAAGATGAACGTACAACACTCACGCACACAGGGCAAGAATAATACAAATAAAAGGAAGAACAAATGTAAAATACATTAGCAAAGAAATCATAGAATTTAAAGAAAACAGATTTCCTCTTCAAAGAACAAAGCAACTCACTTCTTGTAAAACCCTCCCCTCTCACCAAACGTTCAAAATCGAACCAAATATTACGTAGTATTTCAATAACACTGTTTAGTTATAAAAATTGTGCCATTAACTTCAAGAGAAACAGTGATACTCTCCTAATTAAGCCGTGCCCAAAACTGAAGTCAACGTGGGCACCGGACCTCAAAACTGAAGTCAACGTGAGCACCGGACCTCTCACCAGCGAGGTGGTGGTCTGCAGATCGAATCCCCTTCTTGTTAGTATCTGAACGAAAAAAGCCCTTTGTAGTAAAAATGGGCTAATCGAAATCAAATGAAATGAAATATTTTGCAAATAATCAGTTTGCGTATGTTCATTGGTTGATTACAATAAATTGTTGGCAGCACCTCTCAAAGAAAATTAAATCTGAGAAAACACTTAAGAAACAACCTGTTAAACTTATATCCTATTAGTCAAAAAGCCATTAGCCCAAGTGAAGTAAAAAAGAAACAAATTACCATCGCAAATCCACAGAAATAATGAATATAATGCAGCAGCAATAGAATGGAGAGTGCTTACCTGACAGACTTTTACATGGAAGAGTGGTAGGTCTAGGTATTGGTGCATTCGTGTGGAAATGCCATACATCAGACGGAGACTAGAAAAACAATAAAAGCTAAATGTTAGTTTTCAGCATAAGCTATCAAAGCATAGAAATGAGAAATAAACAAACAAATAATATCAAGTTATCAACCAATCATTTGCATATGGCCCTTACCTTAGCAGCATTTCAGACAATTTTATTTGCCTTCCGGAGCAAAAAATGAAGGTGAAAACACCTAAAAATTTAGACGATTTATACAATTAAATACCGATGTTGTCATTAAAAAACAACTAGAAAACAATGACAGACAATCAAAACCTTCCTTCTTTGGTGCTTGCTTCTTCATCACCTTCATGTACTGCTTCACCTTCTCGAGCAAGATTGGCATGCCAATGGTGACGAAGGACTCCTTGGTCAATCTCCCAATCTCGTCCTCACCCTTGATGCTGATCATGATCTTACAATCCTCGTTCGTGTTCTCTTCAGCGATGTAGGGAAGTCGACGAGGCTGTCGGCCTTGAGAAAAGTGTTAGCCCCGCCCCTCAAAAGAAGAAGAACTCTCGGCCTCGGCCTCATAGGAGAGCTGGATTAATAGCTCGTAGCCGGGGATGATCTTGCCATTGCGAATGTTGACGCAAGCCTCAACCTCCACCATTAAATCCATTTTGTAAAAAGGCTTGCATCAAGGATATAAAGCAAGGATATGACCTCAAAAACAGAAGCATTTGATCCTTTCACGATGTAATGAAGCCATTGACGTTCAATTTTCCACTGATTCAGATTACGTTTGGTAGATCCAGAAAATATTCCTACAAAATATTTCAAATATTTACTAAACATGAAAAAACTTGTGTCGGATGCACCCAGAAAAAGAATTGCAATGGATATCACCATGCAGAGATTTTAGTCCTACAAATTTATGCGGCCACCATCACAGACTGGAAATTGAAAATCCTGAATGGGTAGAAAGCAGAGAAGTAGGGAAAGATCATGAAGCAGATGGACTTGAGACACGAGGGGAAAGGTTCACGAACTCCACAGCCTGGAACCTCAACTCCCTCGGACTACGCATCCAATTCTTGGACCGGCACCATTTGAGAGATAGTTGGTGCCTTGCTCTTGGAATCGATTCACTGAAATAAAAGGCCAATGGCCAGAATAGAGGGGATCGTGACCTCGAGAGTGAGTGTCTTACCTCTGGGAGGAAGAAGCCCTAATTTAGCATTAGGGTGAGTGTGTGAGTGTCATCTGAGGCTTTTCTCTTGTAAAGGCCCTAGTAACTGACCAACCTGCAAAAACATTTCATTAGCAAATTACAGTATATCTCACACACTTGCGATTACCTGAATTATCTGTTCCAACTCAATGTTCAGAACCTGACTGAATTGTGACTCACTCACCCCATTTTTTCTCTTCCATTGACCTAAAGTCAGAAAGAAACAACACTACACTTATCCACAGTGACCAATCATAGACGTGTTTCAATGGCATAGACAAAATGAAGGGGAGTCTGAGGAATTGTACTGAGAAATGCTACCATAGATGCATGAATTTTTTTTCTTTTAGAGAAAACAAAAAAGCAGAAAGTCTGGCTTCTCTGACAGTTTGAATTGAAAGGCCTCGAACATATTTTCCTCAATTATAACAGTTTGTTCTGCAATAATATGAAGATAGCCATCTGTAAGTGTCAGTAACCGCAACTTACAATTCCCTTGTTCTTGGCAGTGCTAATAAGCTCCCCAGCAAGATTCCTTGTATCGCAACTCAATATTGGTGAACTAGCAGCATGATATAGGAACTAACAATTTCTGTAAGTGTCAGTAACCTCAACACAATTCCCTTGTTCTTGGCAGTGCTAATAAGCTCCCCAGCAAGATTCCTTGTATCGCAACTCAATATTGGTGAACTAGCAGCATGATATAGAAACTAACAATTTCTGTAAGTGTCAGTAACCTCAACACAATTCCCTTGTTCTTGGCAGTGCTAATAAGCTCCCCAGCAAGATTCCTTGTATCGCAACTCAATATTGGTGAACTAGCAGCATGATATAGGAACTAACAATTTCTGTAAGTGTCAGTAACCTCAACACAATTCCCTTGTTCTTGGCAGTGCTAATAAGCTCCCCAGCAAGATTCCTTGTATCGCAACTCAATATTGGTGAACTAGCAGCATGATATAGGAACTAACAATTTCTGTAAGTGTCAGTAACCTCGACACAATTCCCTTGTTCTTGGCAGTGCTAATAAGCTCCCCAGCAAGATTCCTTGTATCGCAACTCAATATTGGTGAACTAGCAGCATGATATAGGAACTAACAATTTCTGTAAGTGTCAATAACCTCAACACAATTCCCTTGTTCTTGGCAGTGCTAATAAGCTCCCCAGCAAGATTCCTTGTATCACAACTTGCAGAAAAATTAACGATGGCCCATCTTTTGATGTTAGCTGGTTGAAGCATTTGCTGAACACAACAAATGCCTATCAGAACTAAGATAACTTGAAAAAAGGAGCTCTATGGAAAATTACAAGTATACATATATATGAAAGATAAGCAGCATTTATAGCCTTTCAGCGTTTAATAAGTGCACTCTCCCGACAACCCACCAGCGTTTAATAAGTGCACTCTCCTGGCAACCCACCAGCTTTGGGCATGCGTTGGTTTAGGAGAGACATGAGGCCGCATTTAATAATTGTGGCAAAAGTCCTAGAAAGCACTACCCCCATTCCCGCCAGCTACCAGTTGCTGCTGCAGGCGATCAAAGAGTTTAATACCTACCACCATAACGTCAAGAAAACAAGTCACTCAAGCATGCTGGAGTATTTTTTGCTACTTACCACATCGTGAAATGTTAATGAAGTAAATGTCAAACAAAGTTTGACAGGAGGGTTCAATGTCACTCTTCCTTTAATCATTAAACCACGACAAACATAAAAAGAAAAGGCATTATTCCATGGTCAGCCAATCAATAACACATTACTAAGGATGCCTTCAACCAACTCTACAGCCTCCTCTAGTTGTATTAGTACTTTGGTTTTTTTAGAAAAGTTGTCGTTGAATGGTGAATGGCATCAGAGAAACTTGGTTCCCCAACCACAACAGACATGGGCAGGCGACCAAGTTCAGGAAAACCCAGAATATTAGGATCAAGTTTACGAATTCATGCAATAGTGCCTAACCTCAGCATAAAGCATAAAACGCTTGATGTATCAAGTGTTAGGAATTAAAAAATAATAATATCACTGTTCACCTTCTAGTTCATGATCCTGGGCCTTACCTGCAGCAACAACATCTGGATAAGAACATCAAAAAATTCAAGACCAATAACAAATCTAAAAATAAGCTTTCCACGACATTCTGACATAATTTTGGACCAACCTCGGCCCACCAGGATGATGAACTAGAAGGGGAAGAACCGGATTAAAAGCAATAGCCTCAATCGATGGGGAGCAGGTTCAACAGCCATCCTTAAATGAGTAAAACAACATAAACATCAATGAGAAAAAATTCAACAATATCATAAATTTTCCCCAATGTAGGATATTGTCCCGATTTATGGATAAACAAACACATACTAGTCAAAATACCCATAACACTGAACTAACATGACACAAGAAGAAGCTGAATACTAACATGGTCCAAGACTATGAAGGACCCAGCTGTCAAAGCAAAGGCCTGGGCGGGTAAACCATGTATTGCAAGCCAAGACAAATATTAGATGAAATCAGGAACAAAACTCATGCAACCTCAAAGGATAAACTTTTCAAAAATGTCACAGTTCAAAAAATCGACCGGTTCTTTTGAAAACAGATAAGAGATCTTCCATGATAGCCTCAACCCTAAGTCTTAGTTATGTCATTGAAAAACATGTTGAAGGCACTTAGTTAAGATGGAATAATAGGTCAAGTTCCTAAATGATCGGCATCTCCTACAACAGATGAAAAGATGGACAATTTGTCACATTCAACATAAGTGGACTAGGTTTGAGGAGCTTCATTTATTCCGAACTAGTGGTTTGTTAATGAAATAGCAAACACCTTTCAAGACTAAAGGGGATTGGTTAAGAAAACCTCGAAACATAACAAGAGATGTCAAGTTTTTACTTTGAAATAGTTCAAAATCATCAATTTAACACATAAGCATGAGTGCTCGTGTTCTGCAAATAATATGCCATTCATTTACCCATAGTACCGTACAAGCATTAGAATTCATTTCACATCAATGTCATCGAACCTCTAGAAGGAGTATCTTTCAATTTCCAAAATGTGAACATAAAGGAATCATCTTCGACGTCCTAGGTAATCAAAAAGAGGAGTAGATATTGACCCCAAAATCGTACATCTACAAAAGATTGTCACATTCAATTCATGCGAATTCAGCCTTCATATCTTTTATCTCTTGGCAGGCACTCTTTGCCTTTTTTTTTTCCTTACTTTCTTTTGTTTTTCTTTTTTTTTTGCATTCAACATTTTGCCTTTTGAATTTTTTTCCTTTGACTTTTTTTTCAGGCCAACCTTCACCTTTGAGGGAATACCTCACCACCTCAAAAGCTACTACGAAGCTCCACCGCTTTGGTGGTTATGTGTAGCTTTATCACATGTCCAACCCGCTTCACCTTACGGGTTTTCGACCAGCTAAAGGTTCGTAAGTCATTATCTTCGTAAAATAGACATAAATCAACTATATGTCTACCCGGTACTCTTGATTACTGACTCAGAGGAACAACTACACAAACCCCGAGCCCATCTCTCAACTCTCATTTTGCTTCCTGCCAAGATCTTACAGAACATTGTGGCTTCTCACTCAGTATATTTCATGCTAAATCCTTGCAAATGTTTGAACACTAGAGTCAATAGCATTTCCTAGTCTTGACTTTCTCAGCTTCATAGTAGTTTTCCTTATTGTTCATATACATGATATTTTCAGCTTGCCTCTTCCATTGATTGACAACAAAAACTTAAAATTTTCTCCTACTCGGGAAGATACTAAGAGTAAAGCAAAGACATATCATTGTGAGAGAATACATTTTTAAAATGTTTTAAAAAAAATTTAAAAAAAAAATTGTTTGCAAAAGTTCTTGACATCAAATGGTACATCACCAGGAGGCATGAACTCTAGTAAAGAGAGGGGTGAATGCAAAACAAGATGGGTAGACTGGGTAGAAAAACGAACTTCACCAACTCTCACATAAAAGTATGATATTCTACATAAAAGATTGGTTTAAGGGTGACGAGTTTGCATAAATGTTAGGTCATCAACTGATTGAAAGCTTTGCGAGAGGTTTAGGTTAAGCTCTTCTCTGTCCTTGAACGAAGCCCAGGATAAACCAGTCCTAGGCAGCGATTTTTGTAAAATCATTAGGGAAATGATAATGACAACTATGGGATTGGACATTGTTAGACTCTGACTGTAAGGCTGTCTGTAGAAAGCAAAAGTAAAAAAAGGTGTTTGTCTGTAAAACAGAGGCAAACTTTTTCAGTTATAACAATTTCACAAATCTTGGTTAAAAAGACATTATATTGTGAAGAGCTTATACCAAAACTAAGGATTTTCTTGACTCTACAGAAGTAGAGGATTTTAGAAAACCAAAATACAAAATTTTTTAAACAATTCTGGCATTTGTTTTGTATTGTTTTTATTCTGCCCAGTTTCTGTACAAAGTAGAACAGAATAAAAGTTCTCAAAAACAATTTTTCCTGATTAAACTATTAAAGATCAATAAAAATCACAGAAAATTTAGAAAACTATTATCACATGCAAGAAGATCAAAACAAAAAATGCCTGCAACCAAGATGAACTACAACACTCAAGCACACAGGGCAAGAATAATACAAATAAAAAGAAGAACAAATGTAAAGTACATCAAACTATGTTATTCTATAGAATTTATAGAAAACAGATTTCCTTTTCAAAGAACAAAGCAACGCACTTCTTGTAATGGACCATGAACCTTCATCATATTCCTAAAGGTTACAATGACAATTAGTTGGGGCTGCATTAAGGGGAAACATTTTTTGACAATAAGACTGTCTTAGACAAGTGCAGTCCATCAATTAAGAAGGAAAGGAAGAAGAAAAGGAACAAAAATGCATACTAGACAACGATTGCTAAAGCCAGTCTACAATAATGGGCTGCCTCATTGAGCCTTCCCTTTCTCACGACAAATTTGACCAGCCATAATCAAAAATAGGTCACAAATCATAACTGCAAATACAAGAAAAACAGGATTATAGGAATGATCTAAGTAATAATTGGAACTAGGCAAGAATAGGCGAAGAAACTATACAGTTTGAAGCAAAAGCCAATAATGCCATGAATGCTCGGAAGTACAATGGACAGGCCCAAATATAACTAAACCGATAAAAGTATTTAGCAACCAACAAAGAAAAATGACAGCGCATAAAAGTCCGATATTCATATAACATCCAAGCTGTAAGCAGGTCCTTTGCAAACTTATGATCCAATTAAACACATTTTCAAATAGAAAGTATATCTAAAACGATTCTCCCTATGTTAAAAGGGCTAAGAAGACGACTAGGGCTGCGATTTGGGGAAAGGCAAACAGGAAACACAGGCATTTCGAAATAAAACACGATAGAAAGAGGCAAGCCTGTGGCTTACCTCGACAGAGATGCGGAAGAGGAGCTGATGATGCAGATGTGCGCTAGGAGAATGAGCAGCTGCATGCGGAGAGCTTCTGCGAGAGGAAGACGAGCCATCTCCACAGGCAAGGACAAAAAAAGCAAATTATGATGCCCAACGGGTAGAAATTTTGTCCGGGCTCTTGGATTTTAGAAAAGAAGATGGAAAGAGGTGGGTAGGGCTCGAACTCGATAAACCCTCCCCTCACCAAACGTTCAAAAATCGACCCAAATATTATGTAGTATTTCAACAACACTGTTTAGTTATAAAAATTTCATAAACTGCCCTTTTGAAAACTTATGGGCGTAACAGAGAGACTTGGAAAGAGCTTCTTGATGGCACAATCTTAATAGGGCAATACTTAGCTTCGGTCCTGTCAAAGAATTTTCTCTATTTAATTATTTCAAACTTGTTTCTGGTTTATCTTTTTCTTCATTCGCACAAAAGATGTCGATGGTTGACATCAATTTCTACTTCGCAGAGTTTGGTACTAAAAGGAGTCGTTGGGGCTATCCAAGCCAATCAAGCTAGAAAAATACTATATATATATATATATATATATATATATATATATATATATATATATATATATATATATATATATATATATATA